>BLSH010503456.1:790897-821360 GCA_018402905.1 Glandirana rugosa
CGTGACGACGGACACCGGCTCAAGCGGATGTTATTAAGATAGGTAAGCCGGTATCAAGTTCAAATGCCACCCGGTTAATCTGTCTTTTCACAGGAAAAGGCCCCAGAAACCTCGGGCCCAATTTTTTCGAGGGGCATGCGAGTTTCAAATTCTTGGTTGATAAACAAACATGGTCACCGGGTTGAAGCTCCATCTCCCCCCATCTTTTCTTGTCATAGGCTTCCTTGCTAGCCTCCCGGGATTTGGTTAATGTGTCCTGAAGGAGTCGACAATTGGAGTGGAGGAAGTTGGTGACAACTGCTGGGACGGAACATTCTGGATTCAAGTCGGGCAGAAATGTGGGATGATAGCCATAATTGGCCCAAAATGGGGACTACTGGGTGGCCGAATGGATAGAATTATTGTAGGCGAACTCGGCCACAGGCAGCAGTGCAACCCAATCATCTTGGGAGAAGGACGAAAAACATTGTAAGTACTGTTCCAGCGTCTGGTTTGTCCTTTCTGTTTGTCCGTTGGTCTGGGGGTGGTACGCTGAGGAGAATGCCAGTTCGATTTCTAGTCCAGCACACAAGGCTCTCAAAAATTTTGATGTGAACTGGACGCCTCGATCAGACACAATGTTGCTGGGAACTCCATGCAGTCGGACAACTTCCTTTATGAATATACGGGCCGTTTCGGCCGCTGAAGGGGTCCCCTTCATAGGAATGAAATGGGCCATCTTTGTCCTCCGGTCCACAATGACAAAGATGGTAGAAAACCCCTGTGATGGAGGGAGTTCCACGATAAAATCGATCGCCAGTTGCGACCACGGGCGTTCAGGTATGGGAAGGGGGTTCAACAGACCCCAGGCTTTGGCTCTGTCTGTTTTGTTCCTGGCACAGGCGGGACAGGCTCCAACATACTTCCTACAGTCCTCCAAAATGTTGGGCCACCAGAATGACCGTGAGACGAGCTCAGCGGTCTTTTGTGTACCAAAATGTCCTGCCAGTTTATGGTCGTGGCAACGACCCAAAACTCTAAGCCGCAGGCTTGCCAGAATGAACATTTTCCGTCTCCTGTCAGAGCTCCTGGAATTTATGGAGGGTACCCTTATCTTTGGGGGCGACTTCAACTTTGTCATGGACCCACTCAGGGACACTTCCAGGGGCACATCTCACCTTGCATACTCTCGCTTAAAATGGTTGAAGATGGATTTACAAGCCCTGCAACTGGTCGGCCCTTGGCGTTTGTTACACCCGCAAGCCAGGGATTATTCTTTCTTCTCCCCAGTCCACCACACATATTCACGGCTGCATTATCTCCTCATATCCCATAAAGACCTGTCCAGAGAAGTGTCAGCATCTATTGATGTGATCTCCCTCTCGGACCATGCCCCGGGCCACCTGACGCTTCAATTGGGCCCAACATCATTGACTCCTCCCTCTTGGAGGCTGAACGAGGCTCTACTACAATCTGAGGAGACCCGCTCGGAGCTCTTGGCCATCATACGAGAATACTTCTCCACAAACGAGGGCTCAATCAGTAATCCATTAATGGTGTGGGAGGCCCACAAAACAGTTGTCCGGGGAGTACTGATCAAAATAGGGACCTGACTTAAAAGGGAGAGGACCCGACGAATGGAGGAACTCGTCGTCCAGATTCAAAGGCTGGAACAGGCGCACAAGGCCAACCTGGCATGTGCCACTTACCAGGAGGTCCTTAAGACTCGCGAGATACTGAGATCCATTGTATTTCACAAAACAAAACAAAAATTGGCATGGGCGCAGTGCACGATGTTCAAATTTTGTAATAAACCTGACATCCTGTTAGCACGGGCGTTGCATGGACCAGGAACCAAAACACACATCTCGCACATCATATATGCCATGGGGCAGAAGCTATTCACATCCGCTGACATGGCGACAGAGTTCAAATCTTTTTATGAGGGGCTCTACAATATTGGCAGAACCTCCCCTCCGATCTCTCTCTCTGAAGGTGGGCTCTCCTCACAGTCCTACATCGCCGCTTCTGGTATGCCAGGGTTGTCCACCGCAGTGCAGGAAGAGCTGGAGAAGCCCATTAATGTCAAGGAGCTGGGAATTGCTCTTGCACGCTCAAAACCCAAAAAGGTCACTGGCTCAGATGGCCTCACCCCGGCGTACTATAAAACCTTCTTTGAAACCTTGTCACGGCCCCTAGTTTCCAACCTGAGTTTGATCCTTGAGGGGAACTCTTTCCCGGTAGATAACCTCAGAGCCTACATCTCTCTGATCCCTAAGGAAGGGAAGGACCCCTCACGCTGTGGTAATTATCGGCTGATAGCGTTGTTGCATGCAGACTTAAAACTGTTTGCTAAAGTCTTAGCTAACCGGCTGCTGCCACACATCCACAGCCTAATCCACAGAGACCAGGTGGGTTTTGTTCAGCTACGAGAACCCTGTGACAATACCATTCGAGTGATAAACCTGACTCACGCTGCCTGAACGACCCACCGGCCGATTCTCTTGCTGTCTACAGACACAGAGAAAGCTTTCGACAGGGTGAATTGGTCTTTTATGTACGCCACCCTCGAACACATAGGACTCAAACCCTCCATGCTAAATTGGATCAAATCACTTTACTCCTGCCCCACAACTGCAGTGAAGGTAAACAAAACTAGGTCTTGTTTCTTTAATATCCACAATGGCACGAGGCAGGGCTGCCCCCTGTACCCCCTGTTCTTTATTCTCTCGCTGGAACCCTTCCAGTGCACGGTAAGGGGAAACTCTTCTATAGCGGGATTTTGGAAATCATCGGGGACCCATAAGGTGGCTGCCTTTGCAGACAACGTAATCTTCTTCCTCACCGACCCCTGCAATTTGCTGCAGAAACTCCTTCTTTCCTTACAAGAATACGGCTCACTGTCCTTTTTTCAAATTAATCTATCCAAATCCACGATTCTCAATATTTTAGTGGACAGAGATGCAATTCAGACACTGACCGCGATGTTCCCGTTTCATTGGGCTACTACTTCCATTCGCTACCTGGGAGTAAACAGTACACCTGATGCCTCTGACCTGTATGCGGCAAACTTTGTCGCACTACTCACCCTCCTCAAAACGGACCTACTTCACTGGCACTCACTTACGTTAATGTGGCTCGGGCGATACAGTGCCCTAAAGTTGATGGTTTTGCCAAGCATTTTGTACCTACTGCAGACACTCCCGATACGCATTCCTCTGGTTTTCTTTAAACGAATCGCCACCCTATTCAGAGAATTTATTTGGTCGCATCGTAGGCCACGTATCCAACTCAAACTTCTCCATCTACCCAAACGTAGAGGGCGATCCATCTAGCCACAGTGGTAGACTGGCACTGCAATGCGGAGTCAAAACATTGGGTGGCAATGGAGATGAAGGACTCCAATGGCACAGCCAGGAGTTGGCCATGGACCACTCTGTCTCTGCCTAAATACCTCACAGACCACCCAACCTTGGGTAGTATGCTGAGTGTGGCCAGAAATGCTTTTCAACATACGTCGGTGTCCCCGGCCCCCTCTCCACTGGTCCCGATTCTGGGTAAGCCCGAGTTTGCACCGGGCCTTCAGGGCCCACACTTCCAATGATTGGCCGAAAATGGGCCGCTATATCTCTGCGACTATATGGGGCCTGACGGCAACTTTTCTGCTGGGGTCGCTGCTGCAGACCCCCCACTGGATTTCTGGAGCAGCCTACAACTCTGCTCTTTCTTACGCAGACAAGCACGGACCCCGGGTATTTGCCGACAGCTGATGGAGCTGGAACGTATCTGTCATTGAGGAGAGCTGGTTTGACATAGCCTGTCAGTAATATATGCTTTATTGGTGTGTCCGGGTGAAGACTTCATTCCTCCCTATCTCTCCAAATGGGAAACCGATCTGAACATGCATTTTACCGAATCCCAGAGGGAGAAGATTCTCCACTTCGCCAAGAAGTCTTCCATAGCAACTAGAATTCAGGAGACATGTTATAAAATCCTAACCCATTGGTACGGAGCCCCCATTATTGTCCATCACTTCTCCCTTCAAGTCTCTAATCTGTGTTGGAGATATGGCACCGCGGAGGGCACAATTCTCCACATTTTTTGGGCATGCCCAAAACTCGAATCATTCTGGCGGGACGTAGCTCATACCATTAAGGACCTGACAAATGTAGACGTAGAGGGGGACCCTGCTGCCTGTCTGCTCCATCTGTCACCAACGCCGATTAGGAAATATAAGACCTCTCTTACAATCCAGTTATTGAACGCAGCTAAAGCCTGTATACCCCTTTGCTGGAGATTGGAGATGCCCCCCTCTAAACCGCTTTGGTTCTCAAAAATCAACGCGCTGAGGGATATGGAGGATCTCACCGCAACTCTATATGGTCGGGAAGAGATCTTCCATGAGACCTGGAGACCTTGGAATCATTTTGTTTTTACGGATACTTACCTGCATGAAATGTCGGAGTGTGGCCAACCTCTCAGGCTTGATGTGATATGCCCGGGCGGGAGGCATTAAAAGTCTTTCTCTCCTTTGCCTTCCCCTTCTTTATCATATTCCAATCTGTTGCTCTTGACTCCCCCAACCTCGGAGGGGCCTTCCCTCTCTCTCTCCCCCACCTACCCCCTTATTTCCACATTTTTTTTTCACCCCCCCTATTTTTCCCCCTTTTTAGAAGCCCGGGTCACTGGTGGTTTTAGTAGATGGCTGACTCAGCCTTCGTTGTCCAATTTATTTCAGATTACCACCATTCATTTGCTAAAACTCAGTGTTAAAATTAATTCTGGAAGATGAAGTCTCCCAAATGCATGTTCCTTTTCAGCCCACAATATAATTGAGTGTTAAATATGTTTACATGCTTGGGCCATGTGCTCTACTACTTATTTAGTCCATCAGCGACTCCCAGAGTCGCTATATGGCATACTCGGTTTACATGTTACAGTATGATTACCAGATAGGTGGTATTGTATTGTTAGTGCCTTAATGACCCTCTATATGTCTTTCTTGTGTGCCCACATGTACTATGTCATATAAGTTGGCTGTTAACTATGCTCTCTTTAAATACAGGAATTAAAAAAAAAATTTTTTTGGAAAGTGAAGAAATTACATTTTTTTCACTAAGTTGTCATATTATCAAGTTATTTCTCACACATAGCATAGGCATACTTACAATTGCAACCCAAAACACATTCTGCTATGTCTCCCGAGTATGGGGACACCACATGTGTGAGACTTTTCACTGTCTAGATGCATAGGGGGGCCTAAAATCCAAGGAGTATGTTTATATTTTCAAGGTGCATAATTTATGGAGCAACACCCACAAAATGACCCAATTTTTGAGAGCAAACACTCTAACGTATTTTCTGAAAGGCATAGTGTGTCTTTTGAATATGTTATTTTTTTGCCACAAATTTTTGTAAAATCTGGAAAGAAAATGGAAACAACAAGGATGTCAATTAATAACTAACACAGATCATAGGCATACTTAGCATTACATTCCAAGTAAAATGGTACCACAGGCGTAAGACTTTTTCACGGTATCACAGGTGTAAGTAGTAATTACATTTAAGGGTATATTAATGAATACAGAATATATATAAAAGTAGAAACTGCACAAAGAAGTCTGTAGCAGCTAGCACCTCGCTAGACATTATGGGGTTGATTTACTAAAGGCAAATAGACTGTGCACTTTTCAAAGTGCAATTGCACTCTGCAAGTGCAGCTGCTCCAGAGCTTAGTAAATGAGGTAAAGCTTCACTTTACAAAGAATACCCAATCACATGCAAGGAAAATAAAAAAAACAGCATTTTTGCTTGCACATAATTGGATGATGGAAGTCAGCAGAGTTTCTGCACATTTATTAAGCTCTGGAGCAACTGCTCTTGCAGAGTGCAACTGCATTATTAAAGTCTATTAGCCTTTAGTAAATCAACTCCATAGTGTGCAAATACAAATAAATCAAAACAAATGTGCAGCGCTAAAAAAGGGAAAATTGGAATTTTGAAGTCCAGTATACAAATCAGACCTAAAAATCTTACGAGAAAAGACACACAAAATATTCAAAGTGGTCCTTATGAAGGAATACCTTCAGTGATATAGTCCAAATAAAGTGCTAAAAGTGCAAAAAAAGGACAAAAAATCCTTAGTATTTTATCCCAAATATAAACTCTACTACTCTTATAAAGTGATAATAGTGTGATGGTGGATCGTAAGGTAATCCAGTGCAGAGACAACGGTGCAAAAATATTCCATCAATATGCAGTAAAATTGATGCTCTTACCAGATGAGGTGGACACACGTGGCTTATAGCCGGTGAGTCATACACGCTTTTGTGGGGATATACCCCAGCGTGGAATCCAAATCCGAGGGGTCTGTCGCCAATGGATATGGTGATACACCAGGGAACTCCACCCCTGGATGGAAACTTAGACGATGACACATTCAATCATGAAAACATAGCGAAAAATGGAAACAAAAGCCTCCGCATAGTGTAAATCATTAAAATGGGAAGTCTTAATAGCAACAAAGTGTACACTTACAAAAATCACGTAAAAAAATACTCTGAATGATAAAAGTTCATATGCGGTAGTCACACGCCCCACACCATTGATAGCAACAAATTGTACACTTACAAAAATTGCCTAAAAGATATGTTGAATGATAAAAGTTCATATGCGGTATTCACACGGTCCACACTCGACGCACTTCGTCCAAAAGGACATCTTCTGGGGTATGATAAGAGTTACAGAGTTACACTAGGTGTTTGTTTCCATTTTTGGCTATGTGTCATCGTCTGAGTTTCCATCCGGAATTTTTTTTTTTGGACATTTATTATAGCAAAAAGTAAAAAATTGTGTTTTTTTTTCAAAATTGCCACTCATTTTTTGTTTATAGCAGTGATCAGAAGTGATGCAGAGGTGATAAAATACCACCAAAAAAAGCACTATTTGTGGGAAAAAAAGAACATCAATTTTGTTTGGGTACAACATCGCACAACTGCGCAATTGTCAGTTAAAGCGACGCAGTGCCAAATCTCAAAAAGCTCAGGTCCTAATGTGGGAAATCCTTCCAGGGCTGAAGTGGTTAATGAATACAGAAATGCGTTAAAGTGCATCTAATGGCTATTGTATAAGAATCTGAACAAGTAACAAATCTAGTTACTATGTGACTCAAAAAGTCAACAAAAGACTTCCTTTGTCTTCCTTAATTGAGCCAAATCCTATTTCATTTGGTTCTGACATCCTTCCCCTCCCAGACACTACAGCTTACAGTGAGAAGGTTTCAGTAATAGAGGCAATGCTGTCAATTAGTGATACTGTAGAGCTGTACTGCCTTGGGTTAGTTAGGCAAGCATTCTGCAAACCTAAAAGAAATTCAGATGTCGAACCCCATTGAAATCAATTTCATTTCATTTTCTGGGCTAATAGGCCAAATGTCCAATTGTTTTGAATATCATGTCTGGAGGGAGCCCAAATCCTGCCTGTGGTGGAGTGCATCTTTATGTGCAGAAAGTACTGTAGCAGTGCTTACATTTACAAAGGGAAAAGGTTTAAAATTGAAGCAAAATACTTTGACAGCTGCCATTGATAACTTCTTTGTTTTTTGTTTTCTTTGAACAAGCTTACTTGATCACTTCTCACTTGATCCTTTGAGTCTGGTATGGATTGTAAGGGGATACCGCATTAAAAAAAAATTCACCAGGAGGTCCTTGGGTGATACATGGCCGTGCCACCAAACAGGGCCAAATGGGTTAAAGTTTGAGAGTTTGTCTGAACAGCTACATTTTGGTCTGAACCTAGGTTTGGAGTGAACTGGTGGCTCATCTCTGCTGTCAATCCAGAAAGCAGTGTGCAGGACTACACTACTTAGTAGGCAATGCTAATGTCAGGGTTTGGATCTGAACCTGGAACCTCTGCAGTATCTGGCTGTAGTTCTTCTTGCTGCGCCAGCTAAGATGCTGGGCAGCTGCTGGCCTGATTTCTTGGACAACCTAGTCTTGTATCTTGTTTTTTGTGAACCTTGAGCTTTTTGCTCCTCCCATGAACTTTCTGATTTAAGCCATGTCTCTGCACTTCCTGTTTGCCAGATTTTTGGGATCTCTCCAGCTGATATCTTGCTCTTTTGTGTACCTGTAGCTGTCCTTATCTTCAGTACCACTTGTTATCCAAGTCAGCTTGTTCTACCTGACTCCTTCTTGCTCTCTTCCTGCTGGGGAAATTCTGAAGACCGTAACCTGACATTAGCATGCAGTGAAGTACATCTCCACCATCAGAAGCTCTAGTGAAACCTGGCTAGTGCTTAGACCCTGCACATCAGGTGAGTCTGTGTCATCTGCTAGCGGATATGTTTGTGTATTAATCCGAATGACTACTTGTGATTCTCTCAACTGCTACAGCCGCTGGCCTATGAGCCTTACTGCAGGCTGTGACAACTAATTAGCCCTATTTTTTCATCTAGAGTAAAATTAATTGTTTCAAATATTAATAAGAACTATTTTATGTTAAGAAATCTGTCAGTATTTTTAATTGTTCAGTTTGTTATAACTAAAGAGGTGCTTTTGAAATCATTTTCTTCTGAATTCTATACTGGAATCTTTCATGTGACTGGAAACATTGGCTATAAAGTTATTCTGTAACTATCTGTCCTCATACTAGGATCACAGTGTTCTGCTACAATCTCATTGCCACACAACCAAGATATGCTGACTAGTTATGCAAGAATAGATTCATTTCTATTACAAAGTGAAACAAATTCACAGTAAATGTCAAGTTTTCACATTCAGTGCAAGGGTGTTAGAAGCTCTACCAACTGCATAATCAATGGGGAAATTTAAATAACAGAAGGATGTTCAGCAAAAATGGTGTGTCAGATCCTGTGAACAGCTTAGGTTTTGCTGTTATCATTTAAACAGAACAAATTATGTATGTAAAAATCAAAATATAAAAATCTTAAGCTACGTTTCACTTTATTGTGAGTATGTCAACCAAAGATTCCTTAATTTCCTTTTGGCTATCATGTCCAGAATCAATTCTGTGTATTATACTGACTCACAAGGTTAAACAGGCAAGGAAGGAAACCTTCCGTGATAGAGGCTCAGATGACGTTTCTGCAGGTTTTGGCTAGAGAAGGGTGTAAGCAATCCCTTGACAATTTTCTCATGCTTGACTAACATTTAAAGGGTAACTCAAATTTCATGGAAAGAAATATAGTAACCCCCCCCCCCCCCAAAAAAAAAAAATAGCATATACAATTGGTACAGAAGCCATATTGTAATTTAATTGAATTAAAAGTACCTTTCCTTTTCAATCTGCAGCTGCTATAATGTTTGATAAATTCAATACAATATAGTAACCTTGAGCCATTCTGTGCACAGACAAGTGTCATTTCCTGCTTGGGTGAGGAACTCTGCACTAAGATGCAAGTCAGGTTTTAGACTTCCTCTGCAACACATTTTGGTGAGATACTGTCTAGGGTTAGTCATTTCTAAAGGGATGTAGACACTGCAACTTTTCTCACCAGAACCATGAAAGTGCATCAGCTGCTTGTAATGAATTAGTCACTCCCATTTAGAACCAGCCTTGCACAAGACATGATCTAACAAAGAGCTATTTCTTAGGAACAGAAACAGGTAGGAATCTGCAACAAATGTTGAGTTACTCATTAAAGTTATTGTAAAGTCTCGCTTAAAAAAAAAAAACAAAAACTAAAATGTTATACTTACCTCCTCTGTGCAGTTGGTTTTGCCCAGAGCAGCCCGGTGGTACGTACTTGATGTGAGGATGGGATGTTAGAGGGCTCCCCTTGCGGCTTAGTGCAATGCTTCCCTGGAGATGAAACAGGGGAGCAGTGCCCAAAGAAGCACGGGTTTTCAGTTAGGATGTGCAGGAAGACTTGGAGGCTGTAATGCCACAGGAACTCTGTGAAGAGTTTAGACTGGAAACAGAATCCGGAGCCAAGCCAAAGGTCATACACTGTGAGACAAAAGTTCATGCAGAAGTTAGGAGTAGCCGGGTCAACACACAGGTGAAGATCAGAGCAGAGTCTTAAGCCAAGCTGGGTCAATGGCGGGATCAAGCCAGGAGAGTAGTCAGTGGTGCAAGCCTGAGGTCAAACAAGAGAGCAGGTACAGAGGTCAGGACAAGCTGGGTCAGATAACAGGAGGTCAATCAGGATCACCGGAAAACACAGGAAGCACGGGAGAGCTGAGAGATAATCCAGCAATGTATCCCAGTCAGCAGCAGGTTTAACTAGCGCGGGGGAAGCCACTAATTGTCACATTGTGCATCTGCATGCATCCAGGCGCCTCATCGCGCATATGCGTGCGCCGGCATGCACAGGCACGTTAATAAATTTAAACACCGCGCTGTGTTAGTGCCAACGTACTTATGTGCCACTGTGTATATGTGTAAATATTTCAATAATATACTAATATAATTGAGCATATAAATAAATGAACATTTAAAGTATAAATAGCTGCCGCTTTAAAACTCATAAATAATCCCAAATTTCACTATATCACAACATAGTAAAAGCCGCGCTAAAAATCAAAACATTATTAATCTTATATGACAAATACAAACACTCATGAATAAAGTGCAAGTGCAAACTGTAAATCATATAGTGCCAGTGCCAATTTCACATTCTATAAAGTGCCAGTGTCCATTTGTTGTGCAACCATAAGAGGAAAGTGTCCTAAAAGATAGTGTCCATAATCATAATCCTTCTCCAAAGGTGCAAATGAAACACTCTTTAGTTCAGCTTTCACCACCACTCAAAGAATCCCCATGCAGGTGATCACTCTGGAGGCTTACCAGATGGTTAAGTAAAAATCGCCTGTTAATTAATCAGCCTCAGCCTGGGCTCCTCACAGCTGTGATCCGCTCCCTCCAGGGTCACTCGGTATAGGTATTTAAGTAGAAAAAAAGAATCCTCATAGTGTATCTCTTTTTCCAAATTATTCAATACAAATACCAAGATATGCTTACATCAACTCTTAAAATGTTACACTGTATCAATCCAATAGCCTCTACCGTTTGCTGGTCCTCGTCTCTCTCTCCCTCCCGTCGAGCATCCCAGCTCCTGGTGTGCCTGTTGTGTCTCTGTTCGGGCCGCCGTGTAGCCATGCCACTGACGCGTTTCATCACTTCCGACTTGTTCACAGGGTGCCTGAAGCGGGTCAGGTAACAGAAGGTCAATCAGGATCACAGGAACACAGGAAGCACGGGAGAGCTGAGAGATAATCCAGCAATTTATCCCAGTCAGCAGCAGGTTTAAATAGCCTGGGGGATGCCACTAATTGTCACGTTGCACATCTGCATGCGCCCAGGCGCCTCATCGCACATTTGCGTGTGCCGACATGCATCACCGCACATCTGCGTGTGCCGGTATGTGCCACTGCGCATCAGCATGCACCTGCTTGCACAGGCGCATGCCTGAAGTGGCCATGATGAAAATTGGCATTGGGAACAGTTCTTTGTCCATTTCCCTGACACCCGGAGCCTCCTCTTCTTGGGTCCCTCTTTGCTGCTCCTGGCCCCTCCCTCCTATCAAGTGCTCCCTCAGCCAGCAGCTTTCTATGGGGGCGCCTGAGCCATTCAGACATGGAGCTCAGACCCGCCCCCGCCCCATCTCTCTCCTGCATCTAACTGCCTTTGGTTGACAGCTGCGGGATTCAATGGTGCCGCTGCAGTGTCTCAGCCAATCAGGACTAATGTGCTGGATGGCTTAGATACTCGTGGACATCGCTGGAGAGAGAAGGGGCTCAGGTAAGTAATTGGGGGGTGCTGGGGAGGCTGCTACACACGGAAGGTTTTTTATCTTAATGCATAGAATGCATTAAGATAAAAAACCTTCTGCTCCTACAATCCCTTTATGTCAGCCAAGCACATAAAGGCGACAATATAAACAGTCAATGTATTGTTTGCACTGGTTATAATTGTCATGGTGGAAGATCAGTCAGTAGATTGTGGGGGTGTTAGGAAAATTCTACATTTATAGTGAACATTTTTATGAAGACCATGGATATTGTACTATAACATGAGATACAGAACTTAACAGTCATACTTTATTTATTGCACTAAAAGTAATCATGTCTGATGTTCTAATTATATATGTTTATGCAATTTTAAAATAACTCTCAATTTAATTAGTACTTAAACAGAACCGGCAACCTGGAAGACTGATAACTACAGAGATATAACAGCAGCTGACTGCAAGTGAGAATTAGTCCTGACGGTGGGGAATTCTGTGCAAATGAACATCATATCATAGTGTTTAAAGGAGAAGTAGGGCCAAAGCTCTTTTGGTCCTACTTTTCCTGTGAGTCAAAGTAGTGAACTTAATTCTGCATTCCTGTGACTTAGATTCAACCAACAGTGGGCTAAAATCCAGTATTAGCTGACATCACTCAGTCAGTCCAGGCTCTGGAGGGATCCCGACTTTGATGATCCAACCAGGTGCCTGAGCGGTAGCTGGCTCAGCCTCTCAGCACACCCCTGAGAGCCTCAGACAGCTGTTCCTGCCCCTTCTATAGTCTGGCACTCCAGTGAGCACTGGAGGGGCAGAGCACAGAGTCAGTGACTGACAGTGACGAGCTCTCTATTCACTGAAGACCGAGAACTGATCCATAAGCAATCTTTGATCATTCAGTTCTTGGTGTAGAGGTGGCAGGAGACAGGATTCTATGCAGAAGTGAGCCTGATTTTGCACTCTACAGCTTTAGTAATTACACTACACGTTATAAATTGCTTTTGCCTATTGGGAAGTTGTCCTGTGCTCCATAAACACCTGCAGCAGTATACACAGTACAGAGGATGACCTATATAGGGCACAAGGTTCTTCTTTGCAAATTAATTTTTAGAAAAAATAAAAAAATAAGGCATAGAGCATCACAGATTTTTGAAACATAGAAAAGTGATGGCAGAAAAAAAACAGTAGGAGTAGTCGATGGAGTCTGCCCCTTTGTTTATACATGTTTTGTTTTGTTCTTTTCTCATTAACTTTTTTGACTGAGTATATCTATGTTTTCCCAAGCATGTATGATGCTACTTACTGCTGACTGACTTACTACCTCTGCTGGAAGTTTATTCCAAGCATCAACTACCCTTTCAGTAAAATAATACTTTCTAAGATTAGTTTTGAACTTTCCTCCAGTTAGCTTGAGGCCATGTGTTCTTGATTTTGGTATCATATTAAAAAAAGTGCTCTCTATATTTTTGGTTAAAAAAAAAATGCAAAAAGCATATATTAGTTGGTTTGCACAGAAGTTATAGCGATTTATAGACTTTTTTAAATGGTTTTACTGATAATGGTCGCGATCTGCGATTTTTAGTGGGACTGCGACGGACAAATCTGACCCTAAGTGACACTTTTTGGGGACCAGTGATATTATTACATTGATCAGTGCTATAGAAATGCACTGATCAATGTGTAAATTACACTGAAGGGAAGGGGTGAACACTAGGGGGCGATCAAGGGGTTAACTGTGTTCCCTGGGTGTGTTCTAACTGTGTGGGGGCTGGGCTGCCTGGGACAACAAAGAGATTGTTGTTCCTGATCACTAGGAACAGCAGATCTCTGAGTTGTCACCTGTCAGAACAGGGATCTGCCTTGTTTATATAGGCAGATCTCCATTCTGCCTCTCTGTATTGCGCTCGCGGGTGGGCGGCGGACATCTAGTCCCACAGTGTCACATGCATGGACTGCCGTACGGGTACAGTGGTTTGCGCAGGAGAGCCGTCCTGCCACCGTACATATACAGTGGCTGGTTGGCAAGTGGTTAAATGTTTCAATCATGTCTCCCCTTTCCCTTCTTTCCTCCAGACTGTACATGTTAAGTTCCTGAAGTCGCTCTTGATATGTTTTATCCCCCAGACCTTTAACCATTTTTGTTGCCCTTCTCTGAACTCATTCTATTTTATGAATATCTTTTTGTAAGTGAGATCTCCAGAACTGGACACAGCATTTTAAATTAGGTCTTACTAAAGATCTATATAGGGAAATCAGGACCTCCTTCTTCCTGCTGGTGATCTCTCTAGTGATGCATCCTAGAATTCTATTCTCTTTCCCCACTGTCTGGTCACACGGTTTGCTCATTTTGCAAACATCTGGAATAAGTACCCCCATTTTTTTTTCTTTGTAGTGCTGGCCAATACTGTACCCCCGATGCTGTACTCCCTCAGGGGATTATTTCTCTCTAGGTTCATTATTTTACAAGCTGTAAGTACTGGCAAACATTTACTCCAAAGCTTACAAATACTTAAAGGTATTTTAATAACCTTTCCTACCTGCATCTTGTATTTTTCATCTGCATAAGATGTAAACTGATCATGTAGTTTATAACTGTCATTTGTTGCCCTGTATGTACAGTCTATAGTAGAATAAATCTTTACATATGTACCTGTGTCAGAAGTTTCAGTTTGTCTTCACACATGAGGCATGCAGCACAGCACAGGTTAATACATGACCGCTGTCTGTAGTTTGGGGACTGACATTTACTGTGAAGAAACTACATATCTCACAATATCTACATTTCTCAGTTTAGTGCCCTGCAGGTGAGAGCTAAACAGCAGGGATGGGCAGTCAGGGGAGGCAGCTGAGGCAGAGCCTCATCTGCCATGAACATAAAAAAAAGAAAAAAAAAGAAAAAGATTGAGCTTCTAGGGTCATAGTTTAACGACCTGGGGTCACAGAGACCCCAGAGACACCAAATTTGGGTGGTAGGTAGCTGAAGTCCTACCCCGCCACTGGTCAAAATGTGGGGCACCTATATGGTTCCAGAGATATGGGGCTCCTTGCACAGCCTGTCAGAAGCTACATACAGAGCGGCCAGTTTAAATACAGGCTGGAACACTGTGTTTGCAGCAGACTAAGAGGATGAGCTCACAGTGCCTCTCAGTTATTTTCAGAGGCACTGAGCTCAATGGACACCTTGGAGCCTTTGACCAATGGTAAAGTATCATTGTTCCAAGCTGTCCAATAAAAATGCTACAGTGGAGGCACGCCTCTCTCTGCAGTGTCATAGAAGGGGGCATGTGTTTAAAAGAAAAATGTTCCCTTCGAGCCCAGCCCTCTTAACTACAAGGAAAAAACATGGGTTTATGTGTATAAGATATACCCATAATCCCATGATTTTCTCACACAGTTAAGAGGGAGAATCTGCTGCTGCTGAAATGGTACTGTTATAACATAATAATTTATTATTTATTTATTTATTGTGAAATTACTCATTTGAAGTAATAGCTTCAAATTTCCGCAGATTAAGCCAACTGCTTGACTACAGTTTTTGAAAATATAGTAAATTACCTTAAAATCAATATATAATAACTACGGATACTGGAAGCCTGTGCTAGCATTTCTCCTGTGGTGTTGCTATCAGTGTGTGAAGAGTGGGAGAAGAGGGTTGCATTGACAATCCAACACAATGGGCAGCACATTGAACACATTTTATAAGTGGTCAGAAACTTGTAAATAACTCATGAAAGAATAAAGTTACGTTACACCATTGTTTTTCTTGTGAAATTACCAATAAGTTTGATGTGTCACAAAACAAAAGTTGGATTCAAAATGGCCGACTTCAAAATGGCTGCCATGGTCACCACCCATCTTGAAAAGTTTCCCCCCTCACATATACTAATGTGCCACAAACAGGAAGTTAATATCACCAACCATTCCCATTTTATTAAGGTGTATCCATATAAATGGCCCACCCTGTAGACTCTAGTTTCTGAAAGAAGAACTGTCTGGACTGCCTCAGCGTCCCACTGTTATTTTTGCATCACGGGTTTCTGATGACATAAAAACTTGACATGAAAAATCGAATAGGTTGCTATACGCATTTTCAGTTTCATACACTATTATAAATACTGTCCAACACATCTAATTACATTCAGGAGAAATAGAATAGGCAACAAAATAAAATGTCAGTTACTGATTTTTCTACATAGGCGTGCACAGGGGTGTGCCAGGTGTGCCCGGGCACACCCTAATTACCCTTTGCAGTACAGATTGCTCCTAAAAAAATGTAGAAAATAATATAAAAATAACATAAAAAAAAATAATACAAAAATAAAAAATGACTGACACAGTTCACTGCGCTACTGACACCAACCTCTGCTCTACTGACACCAGCCACTGCTAACACCATCCATGATTTAAGACATTGCAAAATGTTTTTCACATTTATTTATAAATGTGTGTGCATACATATATATATATATATATATATATATATATATGTATATAAAATGCATACATAAATAAATACACAAACACACATGCATGTTTGAGCTTTGGGGTGCACACCCTAATGCAATAGGCTGCACACACCTATGGAAAACACCATTTTATATAAAGTACATGTTCAGCCCAGATAACTTCCTAGCAGACATGTTACATATTTGAGGACCAATATGATCTCTGTGTCACATCTATTGTTTTACCTTTTGTACGCCACTGTAAGGTAGTTTGCAAAGAGCCTATATTATGCAAAATATACAAAGACAACTAGGATGCCATTTCATACAAACCTTCTTCTGTTTTAGCTCCAATAGGCTCTGCTCCACTTTTAAATTGATTTTGGTTTGAAGATTGAGTCATTGCCAGAATTACAGTGAATTGTATGCACTTCTTAAAGTTAATTTATTTAAAAAGAAGACAATTTCATCTGGAATTATATTTAAGTTTGATATATCATTCGTATTTTTTCAGTCCAATATTAGATGACTTCTCCTTGGAGACACTATCTTTCCTGCAGAAGTTTAATAGAACTCATAATTTTATCCCCTGGTGCTGACACATGTGATATTACATCCAACTCCATGACAACTTGGGCAGAATCCCAAATAAATATTGGTGAAATATTAGGTACTTTGCTTTTTCTTGTACGTGCCACTGTTTTTTCAGTTAACTCATTCAGCCTTTGGAAAGAAGAGTATGCCTTTTTTTCCAATTTACCCAATTAACAGTGGTCATCAACATATCTTTACAAAATAAAATGTAAAATGTTCTTTGTACTTTTTTTTACATTTTTTGTAAATATTTTATAATAAATAATCCCTCAGAAAACATAATGGTCAATGCAAAACTATGCAAAGAAAAGTAAGATGCAGGAATCCATAAGGGCTACAACGATGTTCAATAGCTTAGCTTAATTACCTAGTTAAATTTACTTCTCCTACCACCTACTAGGGAGGGCAAATCTGCACAGGTTCGATGGGCATCAAAACCCAAACTGAACAGCCCCACTGAAGTCTATGGGGGAAGGTGGGAAAGGGCTGACTTGATGCTAAAATCCAGTCATTTTCAAGACTAATAGGCAAGATATTGTCAAAAAAGGAATAGGGAGCTAGGAACTGCAATGTATAACATTTAACAATAAACAAACAAATAGCAAAAAAAAAAAAAAAAAAAAAAAAAAAAAAAAATATATATATATATATATATATATATATATATATATATATATATATATATATATATATATATATATATATAGTGTAGCTGGAGGGGGCTCATTCTAATGTGACTTCGAGGACATGTCAAAAACACCAGTCCTTTAAATTACATGTTTGGGAGATGCCTTTAAGCTTTATGTATTGTTATGGAACAATATGATTTTCATGGTCAGAATCAGTGACACGGTTTTATGAAATATCAAAACAGAATGCATTAAACACTTCAAAGCCACAACCCAATGTAGCAGTCAATGATTAGTAGCAAATGTAAATTCAACTTTGCCTCTCTGTAATAAAACCTTCTGCTGCACAAATGGCCCTCTCTGACAGCACAGTGGCTACAGGGCAATCCAGAAGTTCCATGCTTACTCTGCAAGCCCCAATACATGCCGTGGCAGCATAGCATGGCCAATTTGAGTTAGAAAAGGCAGATGTGCCCTCTCCCTAGTTGGGTTAGCCGTCAGAACCTATATTGCCCCATATTACCTCTGCACACAGAACCTCTGCCTCCTACTTTAGGCTTGCCTGACATTTTTAATAAAGGGGATTGCCTCATTTCAAAGGCAGCTATGACAATAGAGAAAATAAATATTTGGTGCACACTACCTTACCACAAACGTATACAGTGACATGCTGCAAACAAAGAGCAGCAAGTGTATCCTGCAGACCCCAAAACAAAAAAAGAAAAGACCCTAGAAAAATAAAACAAAATATACAACCCCACACAATAAATCCTGAAACACTAAGAATAATAAAAAACAGAAACAAAGAGACTGTAACTGGGGGGGAGGTGTAGACTAGAGGACAGCAGATGAACATCAACCAAAGTTGTGGCTGAACTGTTGTGATACCTAAGAGTATTTACCCAACACATTGTTATCCACAGTAATGTAATATAATTTAGCACAGTAAAACACTGTATAGCAGGGATATGCAATTAGTGGACCACCAGCATGACACCCAGAGGCAGAGGCATGATGGGACTTGTAGTTTTGCAACAGCTGGAGGTCTGCTAATTGCATATCCCTGCTGTATAGCATCTAGCAATGCCTACACAGACTGTCAGCTATCCTTAATGTATTCTACCACACAATGACAAATGGCTGCTGTGCTGGGAACCTACCCTTTGATAATGAGGGGTTGGCGCAAAAGAAGGTCCCATCATTGTCCATTCTAAACCATCTGAAGTTAAAAGGCCAGGCAGTGCATTATGGGTACAAAGAATTTAGTATGGTTAATTTCCACATTAATTCACAGGGATTGCAAATTCCAAACATGCTGGATCAGCTGTAAACCCATGATAGCTGAAAACTTGAACCTCACCCCTACCGCCTACTTCCTGCTTATCATCAGCAGATATTAGCACATATTTTGCTAAAACAATTGATGACATTGGGAATGGTTTCAATATAAAAACCAGCAGGGCTGCTGTTAGAAATCACAGGTCCCCATACATCCTACCTGACAGGCCCCCCCCCCCCCCGGCCGTAAGTGACTGAGGAGATAGATTTTATTAGTCCCTTTCTTCACAGCCTCAGTTGCAAAGATGAATGATTTGGATCACTCACTGTGTTCATTCAGGAAAGGAAGGGGCCAATTAATTATATATTTTCTAGTCCATTCCCCCACTTTCCATCCTAAAATACATCCCACTGTGTTCCTGCAGCAGCTGCCGTTAAGAGAGGATAGAAACCAGCAGCGCTGCGGGGGAAAGGAAGGCCTGGATAGCATATGGAAGGGGTGCATGCGCTATAACCACTCCCCTGTAGTGCAGCTGGAGGGGGAAGCTGGCAATATTGCAGTGGAAGGCAGAAGAGGATCGGTGTCTGCAATAAGACAGTACAGCTGGCCCTCCTGCTCAGCAGGTGACTGGGTCCCCTCTTGAACTGATGGGGCCCGGACCCAGTATAGGAGGGCTGGCTGTACTGCCTTATCAGCTGCCCTGCAAACCAGCATTGTTTGCTTATATTGCTTATCTCCAACAAAATTCACTTATTATTCCCAAATCCCATCTTACCATTTCTCACATTCTTATTCCTCCTAATCTTATTAACCACCTCATGTGAGTCTGTGCTCTCACCTCAGCATGCCATAACTCTTGGTTCTGCCCTTTACCCCTCTTGATTTTAAGCTTGTTCATAAAGGGCTCTCCATTTTTAATATTGTGACTTACTGTTGTGTATGTCTGTTACTACTATTCATTATAATAAACATTAAAGTAATTATAAACCCTATATTTTACAAATAACAAAGCACCATTTTGTAGTGAGTTTTTGCTAGAAGAGGCGAAATTTAGTCAGGCCTGACTGTAAGTGCAGGTCTGAATGTTTTGATCTGAGCCGGGGAGTGGAGAAGGTTCTGGAAAGGGGGATGAATGAGGAGGTGTCACTTCCTGATGTATGACAAGGAGCCCTGACCAATCTACAGTCTAGATTGGCAGGGGGCAGGCCACCTTAAATACAGCCGTTCGCCAGCAGGGGGGAGGAGAGTGCTGGGTGGAAGATGTATCAGAGGTGCCATGGAGGCCTATAACTGGGAGGGAGCCCCCAGTCTGTGGGGTGACCTTGGGGCCTGGAGACTCGGGTGCAGCCAGGAGTGGAGTTGATTCCTGGAGTAGCACAAGGGAGTAGGAGAACGGCAGAGGTGCTACTGTGAACACTTTAAAGTATCCACTGGAGTCAGTGAGTGACAGACCCTGGGAGCTGGAAGAGAAAGGCCAGAGCAGTATGGAAGAGTAATAGTGGACAGCTTGTGTAAGCCTTGGGAGCCAGTCAGGAGAAGGAGTGTCACGGTAAGGAAAGCAGGTCGGTGGGACTTGGAAAAAGGGATGGGCTGGGAGTTGTAGTCCATCAAACGGCTCGGCTATCACCAACATACTAAGCTACGCTTTGAGGGGTTCAAGACCCTGGCCTGTAACGGGTGGTCCGGAGGCCCTGCTGACAGTTTGCAGACCTCACCATGTGCTAGCTGCGGTGAAGAGAAAGGAGTTGAGTTAGCCTGATAAATTTCTTTTCAGGTCAGGAATTAAGTGATGTGCTGGAGAGAAGTGAAGGAGCAATAGTCTGCAGAAGAGATGTGCTGGAGAAAAGTGATGTGTATATACGGTTGTGTATATAGCTAGTCCTGTAACCAATTCTTTGGGCATCCCGCAGTCACCCCTTTTCCCCATCCAAGTTAAATCCCCTAAATAAAATAAACAAAAACAAGAGCCGGCCTGAGTGTTTGAGATATGGTGGGATTGAGGGCAGCTATAAGGTGAACCACAACTATCAGCCACTCCCAACGGAGCACATGGCTACGCAAACATGCTATACTTACCTGCTCTGTGATATTTTTGCACAGAGCAACCCAGATCCTTCTCTTCTTGGATACCCTGCTCGTGCTCCTGTCTCCTCCTCGTCTCGGTGTGCCACCATAGGAAGCCACTTGACACAGACAGTGCGGCTCAACACCGTCCCCTTCTCCCTCATCATAGGATTTGATTGACAGCAGCAGGAACCAATGGCTGCTATCAGTCTGTCATGTGAATAGAAAGTGAAGAAAGCCACTGCTCTTGAGCACAGCGCTGGATTGAGAATGGGTTCAGGTAGGTATAAAGGGGGGCTGAGGGGAAGCTGTACACAAAAGGTTATTTTATCTTAATGCATGAATTAAGGTAAATAAATAAATAAAAATATTTGTAATTTCTGCATTACCACCAATATAGAAGTTACACAACTTTTTTGAATAACAAAGCCATGTTAGTGACAGCTGCTACTATTTCTCTTTAGGTAGCTTAAAATTGCCAACATCCACGCCTTTCAGATTTTCCCATTAGCTTCAATGCATCTTTCCACAATTTTTACCAAAATTTCAGCAAAGCAATTCCACTCACTCCAACTTCAACATTTGAAATAATGGGAGCAGTTGGCAAACAGTTAATATGTAGAAAGTGTTTCCACTATTTTACTCTTATTGATCCCTGGTGAAATTTCCATGAAAATGACAGTAGCTACCTTTTACATTATCCAGGCCACTTAGTAAAAACACAAATAAATTCCTCCTCACAGCCACTTCCTACAACCCACACTACTTTCCTGCAAACAACAGCGTGATATAATAGTCTATTTGTATTAATTTATGACAGTTTTTTTACACCTTCAGGCAGCTTATTAGGATCATTGAAAACATGTAGAAAATATCCTAGAACAGTTCAAAGGAAGTTTGAAGCCGTTATATAAATTAAAACCAATTATATTATTTCTAAGAAAATCTTCCATATGTTTAACAATAACAAGCGTGATCATTTCGAGGAGGGGGCAGGTAATGCAGAACCCTTGTTTAAACAGTTTGTTTAAAGCCCAGCAGTCAACAGGACAATTTGAGACACAGAAGAATACAACAGACCTTCCCAGACTCTCTTTCTAAAGCCTAGTACACACGGGCTGAATGTCGGGCGGCATCGGTAGGTTCAATAGAAACCAGCCGACATTCGGCCCATGTGTACGGCAGACCCTGCCAAAGGGTCAAAAAGGTCTGCCGGCCAGCTCTGATTAGCTTTCAGCCAATCCCCTAAATAATCCCCTAAATAAAATGAACAAAACCAAGAGCCGTCCTGTTCAATGACTTCAGATGTGTGATATATGGTGGGATTGAGGGCAGCTATAAGGTGAACCACAACTACCAGCCACTCCCAAGGGGGCACATGGCTACAGCTAAAATGTAATAAACAGAGTAAACATGGTCAAAACATGGCCAGGGTTCGGTAACCAGTGCGGATAGTCAAAGCAAGCCAGTGAAACAGGAGTCCAGAGATCAGCGAGGTCAAACAAAAGAAATGCAGGATCAGGAGCCAGGAGGGGAGTCAGCCGAGCAGGGTCTTGAATCCAGGAACCAGAAAGGAAACAGGCAAAGTCTTTCACAGGAGCACACAGCAGAGCTTTCTCCATAAATGTTGACCAAGGCGAAGGCACCTGCGATCTGATCCAGGCAGTTTATATAGCAGCAGAGCTGGCTAAACGAGGCAGGATATGGTCATCAGGTGAGGCACAATGGAAGCTGAGACTGGCAATTAACCCTCAGCTGAACAGCTTCCTCTGAGAAGGGAGAGCTAAGCCTAGTCCTAACAGTGAAGGAGCAGTGGAGGTGTATTAGCCGCTCCCACACCGCCCCAAAGATGCTGCTTGCAGGACTTTTTTTTTTCCTGCAAGTGAACCACCCCAGTGTGAAAGCACTCAGGCTTTCACACAGGGATGGATTGAGGAGAGTTTTTCAGGTGCTTTACAGGCGCTATTTGTAGCGCAAAAGCGCCTGGAAATTTGTCCCAGTGTGAAAGGGGGTTTAGTGATGACCTGAACTGCACTGGGTTTGGTTTTGGCAGGGGTTCGCTGAAGATGTCAAACCTGAACCCTATTGAAATCGATGACAGCTGAACTGAACCTGAACTGTTAAATTAAAAATGCCAATTTTTTGGGCTAATAAGGAAGGGGGGTCAAAAATAGCTTGGGGAGGGGGCTCTGCCCTGGAATACATGTACCAAAAAAAATTTCAAAAATCTGCCAAAAGTGGTAATTATTTAAATGCTTAGAGTGAAACATTCAAATGTTCAATCCCTTTAAATAACATGCTTGGGTCACTCTCTTAATGAAAGGTTGGCATAGACTATGTACCGTCATGGGTCCACTATCTAATGTCATATAAGTACTGCATGGCTATTGTAAACTTGCCGTGTGTCATTTTGTATAATTGTGAACTTGTATATCTTACTTTTCCGTACCTGTTCAATAATTCAATAAAGACTATTTGAACATAAATAACATGATTGGGGGTGTCCTAATCCTACCTGTGAAATGGTGCATATCTGTGATGTACAGAGAGTGCTACAGCAGCACCGATATTTACAAAGAAAAAAAGTTTTAAAATTGCTGGCAAATTACTTTGACAGCTCCCATTGCTGGCTTTTTTGTTTAGAAATAGCAGTACACAGACCCCTCCAAGGGTCTGCTATGTTACGGGGACCTTTGGAGGAGATTGTATGTGGATTTTAATAGGTACTTCACAAAAAAACAAAAACAAATAAAAAAAATGTGAGGTCCCTAAGGACCTAGATTTTAAGGGAAACTATATGTTAAAAAAAATACAAAAAATGTGTGAGGTCTCCCTAAAACTATATACCAGACAAAGGACCTGACAAACAGCCTAGTCCCCATGTTGATGGGAAGAAGAGCCTCTTCCCCACAACCCTTGCCCAGTGGTTGTGAAGGGTCTGTGGGCAGATAAGGAGGCTCCCAGATAACTACGTGAATTAGTATGGATTATTAAAAAAAATAAAAATGCCCAAAAAGTCCCTCATCATACATATATCATCAATCACAATGCCTGCTGCTGTACATTAACCCCCCCCCAAAACCTGACACCCCACCACAAATGACCGATCCCCAATAACACTAGCTGAATGACAACTCTCAAGCTGCCATCTGCTGTATATAAGAAGGGGTGGTGATAGTGATAATATCGTTACCCAAATGTGGCTATATGTAGACAGAAATGTAAGGCTCCTTTCCCTGCCCATTTGCTTACATAACCAGGGATCCCAGCCATGTAAGCAAATGGTCCGGGATGTCAGCAGTGGATAAGGACACGTCGCCTGCCAGCAGCCACAGCTTCCATTACAACCATTGACAGCAGTGCCCAAGTATAGCTGTGTGGCCATATTTAGGCAATGATGTAACCTACTCCATTCTCCGCCAATTTGCTTACATAATAGAGTGATGTAAATGGTTGGTTAGGATACTTAATAACCATTAATAGTCAGAAGCTGTGACGTTTGTCCATGTCAATGTTCAGCCTTCAGACAGACGTCTAAACTGCCAGAGTTTGGTCCTAATGTAAGCTCATTCCTATACAGCAGACAAAAGTTCAGTATAGGGCCCATCAGTTGTAAGATGCCAATACTAAGTAATTGTGCCAGATGCATACCTGTTTGCAATCGAAACTGCATACTAATCTCTTACAGTGTTTTTTAAAAAAAAACTTTTTTTTACTCCCTTGCAAATGATGTATTTACGGGCAGCCCTTAAATTTCAGCCCATCTTAAGGCTGCCCGTAAATGTTGGTTACGGGCAGCGGCGCCCATTAAAAATATGGCTGTCTGCAGACTCTGACCATCTCCTGTATCATGTCTGCAGTTTCTGACCATCTCCTGTATCATGTCTGCTGTCTCTGACCATCTCCTGTATCATGTCTGCAGTCTCTGACCATCTCCTGTATCATGTCTGCAGTTTCTGACCATCTCCTGTATCATGTCCATAGTCTCTGACCATCTCCCGTATCATGTCCATAGTCTCTGACCATTTCCTGCATCGTGTCCATAGTCTCTGACCATCTCCTGTATCATGTCCATAGTCTCTGACCATCTTTTGTATCATGTCCGCAGTCTGACCATCTCTTGTATCATATCTGCAGTCTCTGACCATCTCCTGTACCATGTCTGCAGTCTCTGATCATCTCTCTTTTATCATGTCTGCAGCCTCTGAGTGGGGAGTCTGGAGAGGAATCAAGAGTGGGAGCACCGCCGGGAGGGGGTTCATGGGAGAATTCTGGATGTGTGTGGAATGTGGAGAGGAGACTATGGGATAAAACCAGAGCCACCAGAGTCTGCATGGTGCACCTGAGAGGAGGTCAGTGACATCAGAGTTCCCAGCATTCCCTTTTATGTCAGAGTCTGCAAGATTCCCCCTCCTTACAGTGCAAGGGTGAACTCAGTCTGCAGACCCTGATGTAAGTGGGAACTCTGATGTAAAGGGGGACGCAGTCAACTCTGATATAAGGTGGTCACCAAAGCCCCCCTTACATCAGAGTTCCTCCTTAGATCATGATCTGCAGAATTTCCCTTTATGTCAGAGTTCCCTTGCAATGTAATAGGGAATCCTGCAGACTCTGATGTATGAGGGAACTCTGTGTTGGCTGGGTTACATTAACCTGACCTTCATGTAAAGGGAGAAAATAGTTTTTTGACTTTTGTTTAAATTAAAACACATTGCTAATAGCGCTATTGACGTGTTTATAGTTTAAATATTGATATTTGCACTGTTTAGCACTGAAAACAGCCATTGTAGGTACTTTTTTGCAGCGCCAGTAAAAAAATGTGGCTCTGCCAGTAAATTTTCCTGATTTCTGCCAGTAAAAAATTGGTACCATTTGTAAATTTTGGCGTACTGCCAGTAAATTTCACTTCGGGGGGGTTGGCAACACTGACTGCTGCTGAGGTCAGCTGGAAAGGAAAGGAGAGAGAGCCCTGTGTAGGAAGCCAGAGTGTTATCCATTCAGATAAGAATATTTATGATATAACACGGACACAAGCAAACTTGTTCTAATACAGAGGGAATGGGGGCTTTAAAAGTTATTATGAGAGCAGAGAAGAGACTCTATGTACTGACAAGGAGAGGGAGGGGGAGGAGGGGGGAGTTGAAGACAGGCAGAGGAGAATAGGAGAGCTGCTAATGACACAGACTGCACAGACCACGGGCTTTTAGGATCAGCTAATATGATAGGGGAGTCAGCACTCAGGAGGGAAGACATGACCGGGCATTATCAAAGAGGTATTTTAGGGGATACAGAGGGATAATATTAAAAGCAAAAGCACCATGCTGCTAATAGCACATTAAAGAGACAGGAGCAGCATTTTTTGGGGTCAACTAATGCTTTAAGTTTAGTATTTGAAGAACAGGAATGAGTTTAACCAACCATAAGATCAAGCTATCATTAGAATAGGTCCACAGCATATAACTGACAAGGTAACAAATATAAAGTGCCCTATTTTCATGTTTTTAAAAATTTGTTGGAATGTGCAAACCAAGGGTCCCATTTTTGTTATGTAACTGAATTGTGTTCCTTTTCCAGGCACATTCTCACATATCTTCTTGGAATGTGAAAAAGTTTCACATATATGGAAACAATTAGAACAATTTGCTTCCAAAATTTTAGATATTGCTGTTCATCTTACACTCCCTCATTGTTTATTATTCTCCTCTATAACAGACTTATCTCCACACCACATGAGACTCATCCATACCACATGAGTCTCTATACATTGGTTCTTTGCGATTCATTGGAAATCACCATCAGTACCTTTAACTCAATTGAAAACTAGAATAAACAATATTATCTATACCAGAAGGATATTTCATGGAAGCTCCTAAAAGCTTTGGAAAACTACAAAGCAGCCAGAGCCCTCTCTATGAATGTGCTTGTGCTTTCACCTCCATTCGGCCACCAATGATGAATGAAAGCAAAGAATTCAAAAGGAGCACAAGCACAAAGAAATAACCTGTGTAAGCTATTTGCTCTATGTCTGAAAAAAAAATAGATTAAATGCTACTGAAAATATTTTCTAGTATTTAACTAGTGTCCTATAATAACGTGAGTTCCTGGCCACAAGATAAAAACATAGTATGTGTGACCAGCCCAGGCACATACAAAAAAATCCGCATTCTACATAAAAATGAATTGAACAGCACTGAAAATATACCTAGATGTCTGTTCACTCAAGTTGCATGAAGAAACTGGTACAAGCTTTCAAGCAATATCTGCCTAACTATTGCAGAGCACTACTACTTCTATGTGCCTCACCTGCTAGATGCAGTGCAGCCAAGCTGAAGAGAAGAAGAGAGCTTACTCCTCTCCATCAATATCATTCATCATGCCAGCAGTGTCTTCATCTGCCAGCAGAGGGAGCAACACATCCTTTAAGATTAGAAAAATAGGGTGCAGCGCTAGAAACATGTCCACTCACAGACACTATCAAAGTAAAAACATTGCCATATAAAAACAGCAGATAGTCCTTGTAGAAGCAAAAATCAACTATGTATCACAACATATAGCGGGCCATTTACTATAGCACCATTCTGCCTTCGCGCAAATTTTAACGTGCAGAATTGCAAATTCGCACTAATTAGCGCAAAAATGGAATTCACTAAAGTCCTGAGGGAGAAAATACTCCCAGAATCAAATTCACTATAGCGCCCAGACAACAGTGACTGACTAAAAAAGTAGTCGTGGTAGAAGCAAGGGAATTGCACATGGAAATACTGTTTAGAGCATTATATGATCACCTAAATGGTTCTTAAAAATGTAGTATCTTGTTTAATGATGATCTGCTTTTAAATTGTTTAAAAAAGTGATGTATTACCTGAAATATCATTGAAAGTCTGAAAAGAGCCAAATTCCCCCTTTTTTGCTGACTATTCATCAGCACAACTAAGCATGCTCAGAAAAGAAAATTCCCTCATTTTAACTCCCATGCCTTTTTTAGAGGGTGCTGTAGTAAATTCTCAAATTTGCGCTTGTCTATAATGCCTTCTTGAGAAGGCAAATTCACACTATATAGCCCAATGCAAGTTTTAGCCATTGATTCTAATGGTACAATTGTAACTTCTCTATAGAAATCCTTTTCATGTTGAGATGAAATGTATCTTTCTCTTAAACAAATTGTCCTGGCAACAATGTTGTTATTTCATAATCTAATTTGTGTTTAAGAATGTTAGAATGTGTAATCTTCTCATGTTTTGGTAAAATATTTTTTTCTCTGTCTCTCGCTTGTTGCTGTCCATCTCATAAAAATATTTTCCCAAACTCACACAGTTATCTTCACAAACCACAAACAATACCATTGCTGTTGCAATAACATCACTGTTCTACACTCCAAGCACCACCAAATAGCACAGAATAAACTCCAGACTAATGTAACTCCACCACCTATATGTCCAAATAAATGCAGTATATGTGTATTTATGTCTAGGAGGGCTGCACACTTGGCAGACTGGTGGCTAACAGTTTAATACTTCTACCTAGCAACATAAAGGTTCTGGGTTTGTATCCCGAGCATGTCACTTCATGTAGAGAGGTTTTCTGTTCTCATAATTCATGTCCTTACCAAAATTATGTCTAAATGTAGTATTTATGTCTAGGAGGGTTCCACCACTATTGCAAATTTTGTCACATGTTTTCTATGGGCAAGGACTATAATCAGCCTTAACATTTCCCATCCTGCAATAATTGCAGCTTCTTACCAAGCCAAATGCCCCACAATCAGAGATGTTCTACAGTACTGAGCCATAGCAAACCTTCAAAACAGATGGCATATGCCAGAAACAGGTTGTTCAATGGTTATCCAACCTTCCACAGTACATCTGCATTGGTTGATTTATTGCACGCCTGGGACTTAGAACTGTTTGACATCACAGCAATGGATGCTCCATGAACGTGGAAAGAGCTTAACACTTCTGCTGAGCAAACCTGGCGTTCATAGGTTAAAATCCCAAAGATGCCACGTCCTGTAGAAAGGCTGTCAGCTCTTCCTGTGTTGTTAAACATAACTCATGTCCTTCCCCAAGTTTTATATAAATGTAGCATTTATGTGGACGAGGGTTCCACCACCATTGCAAATCTTGCACAATCTGTGATCTTGCCAAAAGTATTGGGACACCTGCCTTTATACACACATGAACTTTAATAGCATCCCAGTCTTAGTCTGTAGGGTTCAAATTTGATTTAGCTGACCCTTTGCAGCTATAGCAGTGCGGGGACCTTTTTTTTCCCGAACCAGAATCAGATCACATGGGTTTTCTCACTCATGCGATCTGATTCCTATCGGAATCCACAGTTGGCACTGCGATCTATGAACCAATCTGGGGGTGTCATTAATATTGTACTGACACCCGCAGCGGTTCACAGAAGGCAGTGTGAACTGCCTGTGGGAGAGGTGTGATGCAGGAACCGGTGCTAAAATCATACTGGTTCCTGCATCGCACCTATGTGGGTTAAGGCCGCTTTCACACTTTGCGACCTGAAAGTCACATGACTTTACCGCAATTTGCAGCAATTTTTTGCTGCGATTTTTGGCCGTGATTTTGATGTGACTTGAAGCAATGGCTGTGTAATTCTGAGGTCTATCGACTTCAGGTTGCTTTAAAGTCGGACCAAAGTAGTTCAGGGACTACTTTGAAGTCGCACAGATATGAATGGTGCTCATTGGAAATCATCTTCAGGCCACTTTCACACTTGTGCGACTTTTCCTGCGACTTGGGACTGCAAAGTCACATGACAAGTCGTTCCCCATGATTTTCAATGAGTACCATTCATATCTGTGCGACTTCAAAGTAGTCCCTGCACTACTTTGGACTGACTTTGATGCAAATTGAGGTCCATAGACCTCAGGATTACACAGCTATTGCTTCAAGTCACATCAAAATCACAGCAAAACATTGCAGCAAAAAATTGCGCCAAATCGCGGTAAAATCACAAATTTCAAGTCACACAAGTGTGAAAGAACAGCCTCTGAAAAACAACCCCACATCATAATCCCCTCTCCTGAATTTGGCCAGTGCACAAAGCAAGGTCCATAAAGACATGGATGAGTAAGTTTGGGGTGGAGGAACTTGACTGGCCTGTACAGAGTCCTGACCTCAACCCGATAGAACACCTTTGGGATGAATTAGAGCAGAGACTGCAAGCCAGGCCTTCTCGCCCAATGTCAATGCCTGACCTCAAAAAAGTGCTTTGGGAAGAATGGTCAAACATTCCCACAGACACACTCCTAAACCTTGCGGACAGCTTTCCCAGAAGAGTTGAAGCTGTTATAGGTGCAAAGGGTGGGCCAACTCAATATTGAACCCTAAGGACTAAGACTGGGATGCCATTAAAGTTCATGTGTGTGTAAAGGCAGGCGTTTTGACAATATTGTGTGGGCTAACACATTTACAAATTGTAAGTGTTCTTACAATCACTTTAAAGTTAGGTAGACATGGGGGGGCGTGGCCTGATGCAGAGCCGAGCAGACGTGTAAGCTCGGAGCTCCGGCTGACAGCGGGACAAAGCGGCTCAAATCAGCCCATCCACGGAGACTCAGGACCCGCTCAGGTGGCATTCCGGACCGGGATATCACCTGGGCCATGTCGAGAAAACGCAAGAATGAGAAAAAGCCACAGCGCTTAACGGACTTCTTCCTTCCGGGCCAGGGCGGAGGTAAGCAAGATGGCGACCGGGCCTACACTCC
>BLSH010503456.1:859078-873110 GCA_018402905.1 Glandirana rugosa
CTTTGATAAAGCACAGACACAATATCCTCCAGAAAGCAAAATGGCCACGATGGGGCCGCGCATGCGCAGATCGAAAACGGATGGGCGGTCAGCGTGCGGGCGTAGCTCCTACCGGTTTCGTCAAAGTTGACGTCATCAGGAATCTGCTGCACTATTTGCTTACATATATGTTATTGGGGTTTGATGTTTAACCTTGTGCATAGCGGCTGTGAGATATTTTGTATCATCAGTGATCTGGAAGTATTATGTGAATCATTTGTTTTGCACAGATTATTTTCTTTATATTCTGCATACCTTGGTTGTAACAAGTGTTTATTTAAGTTAATGTAGCCTTTCTATCATCTCAAACCAGTCTGCCCATTCTCCTCTGACATCAGCAAGGCATTTTCGTACACACAACTGCCGCTCACTGGATATTTTCTCTTTTTCAGTCCATTCTCTGTAAACCCTAGAGATGGTTATGTGTAAAAATCCCAGTAGATCAGCAGTTGGTGAGTTAGTTCCCCATTACATCTGTTTTCTTGTGATTGACAGCAGGCAGTGGAATGATTCTATAGCCAATAGCAGGCTGTCTGACCTGATAGTGAACTAATGTCTCAGAATACCCCATCAGGCTCCACATACCCACCTTAAAAACTCCTCATCTGACTGTGTGACAGCTGCAGCAGTGGGAAGGGAACTCATTTGCACTGAGGATGAAGTGTCTGTATGGACCTCAATGTGCCTCCACATGTGGTTCAAGTCCCAGATTCATGCACTTGTTTCCATCAGATACATGACTATATACCCTCACTGAAATTTATGCTGCAGAGTCACGAGGCTCTCTAAACAAAAAAGTTTAACAGACTTATGTAATATGGGGCAGACTGGAATCAGGGAGAATATTTATATTCATATTGGATACACCAGAAATTGCCTTCACACTGATGCCTCACAAATCTTTTGTAGGCGATGGGCTTCCCCAAAGACACACAATATGAAGATATAATTGGTTTAACTATTTTTAGTGCTGGTGCAACTTTGGATTTCTTGCAGGAAAGTAGCCTTGGAATCCCTACTTGTATAACGATTTTCCAGTCAACCTGATGCCTGCCATCCGAATTGATTCTAGCAACCATGATTGATTGTACACAGTATATATTAGATGATGTTTTCTACCTCTGTGACAGATGTTGACAATACTGCAATTTTCTCTTTGTCAAGCTTCACTACCTATTTACTCTACCAGATTCACAAAGAGCTCCTACACAATCCATCTCTCACACTGACCAAAGCCTTAAAGGAAACCTGTCACACGCAAACAAAGGTTGCCATCTCTGACCTCCCTCTGAAAATGGTAGTTCCCCTGCTTGCTTGCTGATGTTCCTCAAAACATTGGGTTAATGACCATGAACAAGAATGCATATAAGGGCTTTTGACTTTTCTTCGACTTCCCTGGTTCACATACTTTGCCAGGTGAGTGGCTCAGAAAGCTCAGAAAGGAACATCATCATTTACAGGACTAGCATTTTCAAGAGGTTGTCAGCAATGTGATTTTCTGATGAAAGTTTTTTTATCCATTTTTTGTAATATATACTGTATGTCATATAGTTTTGTTTTGTTTTAGTTTTAGATTTGAATTTTAGAGTGTAACGTAAGAGTTAAAATCTCAGAGACCCCACTGAAAAGATTGACCCTCACAGTTTTCACTGCAAATAGGAGGTGATACAAAATCAAACATTTTACAATTGCTAGTGTGTTGCCAGAACACCTAGTGGGCTAAAAATCTCCTAAGTGGGACACCAACACCTGTCCACTTCTTGAAACAGAAAGTTAGACAGCTGTAGAAACCTGGCAGGGGTTGTAATCTTCCCCAATTCAATAACAGCATTGGCTGTCATTTAACCACTTCAACCCCGGAAGGATTTCCCACTGTAGGACCAGAGCACTTTTTGCGATTCGGCACTGTGCAGCTTTAACTGACAATTGCGCGGTCCTGCGACGTTGCACCCAAATTAAATTGCGTCCTTTTTTTTGCCACAAATAGAGCTTTCTTTTGGTGGTATTTGATCACCCCTGCGTCATTTTCGATCGCCGCCGCTCGCCCGACAATTTTGCAAAAAAACCCCAAAATTTCTTACTATTTGCTAAAATACAAATCCAAAAAAAATCTAAAAAAACAATGTATTCATTGGTTTTGGCCGATTTATATTCTTCCTCATATTTTTGGTAAAAAAAATTGAAATTGGCGTTTATTGATTGGTTTGCACAAAAGTTGCAGCATTTATAAACCATGAGAATTAATTTCTGGCGTTTTTACAATTTTTTTTTTACTGGTAATGGCAGCGATCTGCGATTTTTATCAGGACTGGAATATTGGGGCGACATGTCGGACTTTTTTGACACTTTTTTGGGACCAATGACACCTATAGAGCGATCGGAAATTTAAATGTCCACTGATTATTGTATAAATGTCATTGACAGTGAAGGGGTTAACCTGGGGGGGCACTCTAGGGGTTAACTGTGTTCCCTGGGCGTGTTCTAACTGTGAGGGGGCTGGGCTGTCAGGAGCATGAGAGATCTAACTGATCCCAGTGACAGGGATCAGTAGATCTCTGTCATGCTGCTTGACAGCGCGGGAACTGTTTTTCAGCTGTGGCCAGCAATCGCGTCTCGCCGGCGGAGATCAAGTCTGCCCGAGCCGTGGGCACACTGCAATAGGCTTTTTCCCACACACTTTGAAGATGATTTTAGAACAGTAATATGGCTCTATGCGGCTGCAATAGGCTTTTCCCACACACTTTGAAGATGATTTTAGAACAGTAATATGGCTCTATGCAGCTGCAATAGGCTTTTCCCACACACTTTGAAGATGATTTTAGGACAGTTATATGGCTCTATGCGGCTGCAATAGACTTTTCCCACACACTTTGGAGATGATTTTAGAACAGTAATATGGCTCTATGCTCCTGCAATAGACTATTCCCACACACCTTGGAGATGATTTTAGAACAATAATCTTTCCCTTAAAGCAACAGCTGGAGGCTTTCCCTGTACAACTTGGAGATGATTTTAGAATCTAAAATCATCTCCTAGTTCTATAGGGAGAGGTTCCTACTGTTGCTTAAAGGGACAGATTATTGTTTCTTGCACAAAATTAAAAAGTGCATCTACATTGCTGGTTTAAAAAAAAACAAAAAAATTTCAAAAATAAAAAAAAGTGTTGGCTACCTCCTCCTCCTCCACCACCACTTTCACCGCCTCCTCAGCCTCCAACTCCACATCCACCTCCATTTTTGATTTTTTTATGTGATTTTAGCTTAAAAATTATTTAAAGTTATTTCCCTATCACCATTTCTTTGTAGGGCACTTGTCCGACCCTTACCCCCATTTTTCTTCCTTTTGCAGACCTCTAGGACTTTCCAGGACTTTGTTACAGCCATTTTTGTGCCTAAAAGTTTGATTTCAATGGGGTTCGGGTCAAAGTTCGGGTCAAGTCCGGACCCGAACCTGGACTTTGTCCCGAAGTTCGGCCGAACCTGCCGAACCCGGACTTCCAGAGGTTTGAACAACTGTAGTGGTAAGCTTATCAAAGGCATTTGATAGGCAGCTCAGAGGAAATAGGTTGCCTTCTGGATGCCTGTTCTAACCTTTGAAAACCCACAACACTGCGGCACAACCGTACGCATTGCACTTGGTTGCAAAGCAGTTACTATGTGGCCCCATTCACTTGAATGGGTAGCATTTGGTGGCGGTAGTACCTGCTGAAAAGGACCTGTGGTATAAATATTTCCACCCCACACTGTAATCACGAGTGTGTTCACCAACATGGTTGATGGCCATGTTAACTTGAAGCTGGGGGTCAGGGTCAGTAAAACCTGGGCTCCTCTGCCTATTTTTACAGCTCTCTTGCCATGTTGTATAAACAAAAAGTATTTTTCTCTCTGTGACCTCCATGAATCAATATAACCATTAAACTGTTGTTAATACCTACTAATGCTAGTAACACATTGAAACATAGAGTATCCACTGCTTTCATCAGTATTAGACATGATACAAACCAGTGAGATGACAACAGGAGTAGCAAATCTCGAGTCACTGGGCCCATAGACCTGGAGATCCCAGGTAAGACCCAGAAAGCCTGTATCTATATATGGAGCCTGTAGGCAAACAACGTTTGTCACCATAAATAGTAACGCTTATGCTAGGATTGTATCTTTTACATAGAACATGTCTGGTTCTTACCTGCCTTATAGTATTCTTATACTGTGTAAATAAGAGTGCATGAGATGACTATTCCTACTGCACCTGAAATAAAATTGATAATGGTATTGAGAAAACATAAGCTAACATTTGTATAAACTGTATGTACATACTTTGTTAAGGCAAGTTAAAAAAAAAAAAGTTTTCGGTATAGCAGTATAATAAATGCAATAATATTAAAACTAATAACTAATTTATTAAAGCTAAACTCCAAGCAAATATAAATAACATACATTAATGCAGCTCTGTATTCATCAATGCATCATTATATGTATTTATGTGCAAGCAGGAGGAAGAAGCAGCACATACAGCCACTGAGGCTCTCATCTGATAAGAGTAACAGTAACAGTAGTGTAACAGAGAGTGTACTCTCCTTTTACTGTCCAATCACAGGTTAGGGGTGGGGGCGCTTGTAAGTGAAAGTGAAACTGTAACAGAGAGAAATCAGATCTACTCCTCTATAAAAAATACTTTGGTTAGTAAAATTGTCATGTATGTGTTCAGGACCATGGATAAGAGTGTACCACCGGTCCTCCTGTACGGGGCCTAGGCCAGCAGAGGGGTATAGGCAGCTGGGCGAATCAGGAGTGGGAAGGGAGGTTAAATGGCATAGTGAAGGGGCAATAACTGGAACCAATCCCCCGTATGACTCTCTCTGCAGATGATGAAAGCTGGCTTCTCTCCCCTTGCTGGCTTTTAGCGGCTGCAGACAGAGCCATACAGGGGATCAGCTCCAGCAATTGCCCTCTCCACTGCACTAATCACCCTCCTTGTGCACCATACATTTCCCCCTGTTGCCCAGGCTCCTTTTTGTGCCCCCAACCTTCCAGTGCTGCCGGCTTCCCCCCTTTCCTTTGCTGAACGAACATTATAAGTGATCAGTACCAAGCACTCATTATGTTCATTCATAACTGAAGCATAATAAGCTTTGTTTATTTGCAGGAGACGGGCTTTCAAATTGGCTGAATGGGGCCCCATGGTTTCTAACTGTATGTGTTTCATATGTGTCTCTAGCTGTTTGCCTGGGGTTTGGCTTTAATTATATTACAACCAGAAACCAATACACAAATATTACCTTGCACATAAAACCCTCTGGTAAATGTCATACATACTAGATATCAAGTTTGGGCATGCTACCAACATCCAGCCTTTTCTTATTGTTCATACATTCTTATCCATCTATTCTATTGTTTTTACTTAAAATGTCACTCCATCTTCATGACAAATTTGATATTGTATGGAGGGCTAAGACTTTGTAAACAGTATTGATTATATGACTTATTCTAGTATGCCCAGAGAGAGATCTTCAGATTTTACCAAAAGGTCTGTCTGCAGCAGTCTATATTTTTTGTACACTTTGTAATGTAAAATGAAATACAGCATTATTATTAAGTAAATTATTACAAGATATAAAAGACATGTTTCACATTACTGTAAAGCTAGAAAAAAAGCAGACTATTGAAATTTTAAAATGACAAGAAATGCAGTTTTAGAACTGTGAGTACCATGGCAGCAGACAGAACCCATGGATCTTTGTCCCTTAATTCCACCAGTGGAAATTGGCTATAAAACATTATACAGCTCAACTAGATTAGTTGTTGGAATCACTAAGAGTTTATTAATTTGTAGTAGTGCCAAGCCCTAACTGGATGACATTTTGTTTTCTAAGGTTGTCCTGTAAACAATTGCCATGCTTTTTTTTCACTTATTCTTCCTTCTTGCAATTTAGGAGTCAAACAAATAAAACCGTGCTACCACATAATTGATAAAAATTAATAAAATGGTAACCCAAAATTAATAAGGTGCAAAAATGCATAAAGTGCAAAGGTGTCACAAACTTCAATAGCATATTGCTATATGAGCAATGTTTAAATACACAATAGTGCTAAAAAGAAAAATAGTGCAAAAATTGTTACTGAATAAGTTTAAAGTGCATATATTGTCATCCGACCTGAGTGTTAAGGAAATAAAAATATGAGTTCAATAAGTCCAATAGTTAATTCACAGATGGGAGTGCTGCATAACTTTGATATGAACGATTCCAAGAAATCAGATTCCTTCACCAGGCACCCAGTGGCACACCCTACTCACCAGAACCAATTGATTCCCACTACAGGAATCAAAAGTGCGTGCCTGTGTTCGTTTCTTTTAGCCAGCTGTCTCCTCCAGCAGGGGCAGTGATGAGTGGCTATCAGACAACGGGCCTCGCAGTATGGAGGGTTCGATGAAAAGAGAAAAGGGGAGCTGGTATGGTGAAGTACATCCGTTTATTTTGCCAAAACTTTAAAAGCTTAGTAAAACAACAATATGCGCAGGGGACACCGTGGATGCGGTCCACCTGCATTGCAAGGAGTGGAAATAGCGTGCTATTACTTCTGATCACCCGATGCTGCGTTTCGTCGGCTTAACGTGTCATCATGATGATGTCAACATGTTAGGCCGACGAAGCGCAGCGTTGGGTGATCGGAAGTCATAGTAATTTTTAGTTCTTGCAATTTAGTACTGCTGATGTCCATCAGCCTCTTTTTGCCTACATTCATTCACTCCAGCAGCAGCTGAACACCTTTGCCAAGGATCGGTTTACTACTAGTGACATAATAGTGACATATGTGACATAGGGGTAGTTTTACTAAAACTGGTGCACTCAGAATCTGATGAAGCTGTGCATGGTGGTCGATCAGCTTTTAACCTCAGCTTGTTCAATTAAGCTTTGGCAATAAAACCTGGAAGCTGATTGGTTTCTATGCATAAGTGAACCTGATTTTGCATTCTCCAGCTTTAATAAATCAACCCCACTGTGACTGTGCCAATGTGATTGTACCGTCACTTGTTGTCTCAGCCAAGGGTGCATGCAAAGACCTTTTCATAAAAAACTTTTGCATGTCTCTCTGTTCAGTCTACTAAAATAACATGCAGCTGGGTATTAACTGAAGGCTCAGCCTCTGCAAGATTGGATTTTAGGACACTTCTTGCAATACTGGTGGTCCAAAGTCCTTGAATGTGTTTATTTCAAACACAAAGGGGATAGGGAGGATTTTAATACACAACAACAGCAACAAACTTCTTATAGTTAGCAGCCACTGCATAGAGCCCAGACTTCACCTGCACACAGCAGACAAAAATTGCATTCATTACAACAGAGGTACATATGTTTTCTCCATACCAGGTATGGCTCTAACTCTAGGCCAGGGGAGGTTCATATGTTACACCATTGTCCTAAGCTATATTTCCTTAAGCTATCAGATCATTTTATTGAATGTAGTAGGCCAGAGAAGGGGTTATGTAATGCTCCAGGATCCCCAGTGAATTCCTTGTAGTAGCCAGATCAGCATTGGTGAGCTCCATTTTTAGATAGATCAGTAGCATAAAGTGACCCAGAGGGCCATGAACAATCATCAGTTTATGCAGTGCTAAAAATGCTATAAAACAGTCTTTCATTTGAAGAGGACAGATGGAAACCGAAACCGATTGGGATGTTAACTGCTATATTAGCAACAGCTGACCGGAGATTATGATTCTAGCTATATTTATTGTTTTATGGAGTGCTTTATATGGTGATTATATGGATTTATTTACTAAAATGTCCACTAGAGGTAGCATTTTCATGAATTGGATGTCCCTCACCAGTTTTTACTTGAATTCATTTTTATTTTTTAATAGTTTTTATTATATATTAATGTTGGATGCCTCCTATAACATAAAATTATTCCACTTACATTAATAATGTTTTTTACTATGATGTTTTGCTTGTTTGATATTAAGATTAACAATGATGTATATCATTTTTTGTGTGGTGCTTTAACTAGATTTAGCATGTTGGCATTAAGTGAGGTTGGTGAGGCATGGTAACGGGTCCATGCTGTATTTTTAGCCTCCCTCCTTGCCATGTCTTTTTTGAAGTGCCAGTAATGTAATTTCTTCTGTGTGTTAATAGCGGAAGCTTTACACTTCCTGGTGGTGGAGCGCAAGCATGGTCATGTGTATTTCCGGTTACCGCGTCATCTGCGTCATCCGGTTTGTTCATTTAAATTGGGAGTGCTTGTGTAGTGAAACCACACCTCTGATGATGTCCCATTGGATGAAACCGGTAAGGGGGAATCAAGACACACAAGCACGCTGAGTACCGCGGAATATGTTCTTACTGCCTGTCTCTACCTTCTGGAGGTAAGTGTAGCTTTTAATAAACTAGTTTTCAGCACTTTTGCGGGCTTCACAATGTAGTTTTATTATCATTCTTTGGTGCCTTCATGCCCGCTGAGAGAAGAGTCTCATGAGGTGTGCCTGCCTACCGGGAGGTCTAGCAAGTGCACTGAATAACAGTGGAGGTGAATGTGATCTAGTTTGGAGAAAGCCTGCACCTGGATGGATCATTCAGAGAGCACTTATGGAGTGGAAGCCTTTGATGTAACGATTATATGCTTGCTTATATCTTCCATCTGGTAAAATGATTGGAGTGTTACTGCGATGTGGTGTGCTTTTGAATACACACTGAAGCTGGTGTATGGTTTCCATCTGTCCTCTTCACATGAAAGACTGTTTCATAGCATTTCACTGCATACACACTGCTGTGTTGTTACAAATTTGCTTTTCAACAAATAGTGCTGGCTGCTTAGAGAAGTTTTACCTTATCTTTTATGAGCGCGGATGATATATAATTTTTATATATTTTTAACACATGAACAATCAGACCCGGGCAGGAGGCCATCACCTCAAACTCAGGTAAGAATCTACAGTCAAAGATCCTTCCAGAAGAATACACAGGAGTTTTGGTAAACCTAGCCCAAGTCCTCCAACAACAAACTCATAAGTGGTTGGTTAATCAATAACTGTCCAGGTCTAGTATAAGGCCAGCTGCAGCAGCTCTCAGACTCCCATGGTTGCTGCTGGACCAGTGCTCTTTGCCCACAGTTAAATGCCAGAGCCCCATGCACTGGGACTAAATGCTCAGTGTGTGTGCTGACTAATGTTTCTCGAATCTGGCAGATGACACATCATAGGGAGTCACTGAACAAGCTACTGATGAAATCAGTGCATTACAGTAAAACAAAGTGCAGGTTTAAAGTGTTTCTAATGGCTGAAGGATTTTTTTACCTTCATGCATTCTTTGCATAAAGGTAAAAAACCTTCTGTGTGCAGCAGCCCCCCGCTCCCCCCAATACTTACTTGCGCTCTCTCTGGATCCAACGATGTGCACAAGAACATTGGCTCTCTGGGGACTCTCCCTTCTCCTTGGCTGAGACAACATCAGGAACCATTGGCTCCCACTACTATCAAACACAACCAGTGAGCCAATGAAGAGAAAGAGGAGACAGTGCAAGCCGCGGCTCTGTGTCTGTATGGACACGCAGAGCAACGGCTCAAAAGCACACCTGCTTGGGTGCCCCCATTGCAAGCTGCTTGCTCTGAGGGCACTCAACAAGAGGGAGAGGCCAGGAGCGTCAGCAGGGGACTCGGGAAGAGGAGGATTGGAGCTTTTGCCTTTAATATCACTTTAAGCAGGCATAAGGGAATGCATCCATACACAACAAACAGTAACAAAGCAGGAGCACAACTTGGAGAAAGTTGTCAGGTCATAAAGCAAGTGGCTGTACGAAGACCAGAAGCTATTTTAATGAAAGCTGCAGAATGTAAAAGATTGAAAGCAAGATTTGAAATTACATTATCATGGTAAATATGACATGCAATTTTAGTGATTGAACTTAAATCTACTTTATTAGATGTATGATTGCTTGTTGCTTTTCTGAGAAAATTAGCCAATTATCAGTCTTATTCCCTTTAAACTATTTTTTCACTTCTTTATACTTAGACAAAGAACAGAAGTTTTCTGTGTGTGTCCATTTTCAGAATGGGAAAAGCAGGGAATACAACAAAGGCTAAAGCAGTCTGCAAAACGTAATTCTAAGAAGACAATGTGTAAATATGGCCAGACAATGATTCTTTTGTACCTTTTGGTTTTAATTCATTCTCCACACCTTGTAATATAAATTCAGACAGTGTAATCTTAGGGAGTCTTAAACTTTACATTAGCCTGGTAAGCTTATGGAGCTATATCCTGGCTGCAGCATTTGTTTTATCTGTTACGTTTCAAATATTATAACAGTAGATGTTGAATATTTCCTATGTAATACATTTGTAGCATGTTTTCTTAAGGATTTGATGTAAAAGTTCTCCATGTATCTTACTTTTAGACTTGGTGTGCCCATACATGTACAGACCAATCTGACTTGGCTTGGATGGTCCAAAATCAAACTTCCTGACTGTAGGACAATATAAAACATTGTATAACACCATGCATATGCAGATATGACCACATTGGTCATTCTGGCTGCTCTGTGTTTGAGCATACTTTATACTGATCTTGAGCATGTCCTAGCTTTCTTCCACTGCCCATCTGTCATCATATTTAGAGCTACAGCTGATTATACACTCATGGATAAGGAGAATACAATGTATTGGTTGCAGATCAACTGTCCAATATGTCATTATTTAAATGACTTAATGACTGAAATTAAAATAACCACCTGGGAATATCAGGAATGCATGATAGTGATAGCTTTTTATTTAATAATGGATCACATACAGTATTTGCATATGGTGTTTGCAATTGAGCTGATAACCATTCTGCTATTATAATTGTAAAACAAAATCAGCCATCATCATACGATGTTTGTTGCAAATATGCTGATAGAGACTTCTCACAATATGTCAAGGGCCTTAGCATCAAAGCTTTCCTAAAAATGCCAATTGGGTTCAATTATCTTATAGTAACAGATGTTTTCTTTCTAGTAGAACATATACCAAAACTAAATGAACATCTGGCCCTTTAAAACTAAATTGAATGTTGATTTTAAGGAATATCAAATGACAGGTAACTCTGAGGTCCAGTAATTATAAAAATGCTATTTTTTTTTTTTGCTCCACAGTTATGACAATACGCTGTGCAGTCAGTACAGAACCCACAACTTAAACAAGCATGTGAGATCACGAAAATGTCTAAACTGGCTAACAGCTAACAGCATAAGATGTCAACAGGCACCTTTCTTCCGGGTTCCATTACCCCAGACACTGCTGAGGCCTCAAGAACAGCTTCACAGTCCACAGGCTACCACAGAGGGGCAGCACCCCCAAGGCTTGGAACCCTCCTGGAGAGAGAGGACCATTTCTCCAGGGCTTCAGACTATGTATCACCTCCCCAGCCACCATCTGAACACTCCTCTCTAGGGATTTTAAGGCCATGATAAACAATCAGGTTGGTCATTTAAATCTCCCTCCCTAGGTATATGATTAACCAATTATCCCAAGCAGGTGTGAATGATCATCAATTTCATATGTAGGTTGAAACACAATCATTAACTGGAACAAACAGATTGTTCCTTCTGTATAGAGCCCTGTGTTGTTTGTCAACACAGGGCTCTGGGATGTGATTGGCCACAGCCGATCAGCAGGTCTCAGCCATGAATGATTGGCTGAAACCTGTTGGCAAAATCCTGCTGTGTCCAATCACAGCGGAAGTCTACCAGAAGGTACTGCCGATGTAGAAGTACATGATTGTGCCTGTACGAGATGCCCACCCACAGTACAATGTGGGCGGGAGGTCGGAAAGCAGATAATGAGCCTTGCTTCATTCTTCAAAATAAACACACATCTAAACAAGCCCTTAGACCAGCCTTTTTCAATCAGGGTGCCCAAGCACCCCGGGTGTCTTCAGAGGTGCCTTGGCAAAATACCCATAAATTGCCCAAAAGCTGTATACAAGGCAGCGGTTGGGTTAAGCCTGCCTATCAGTTACACAAAGTCACAGGTTTTCCATGTGCACCATTACAGCCTTCCAGACACCAGTGTCCTAACAACCAATTATGTCATCAGTTGAAAAGGAGGACATTGGGCATCTGCCTCTCTCCTTCAGCACCAGGGTCACATTAGCTGAGTGAGGGAGAGAAATAGAGGGAGAAGAGAAACATTGGAATACTAATCAGTACCAGTGCACAAAGGTGTGTTTGCTTTGGAAGAATAAATCACCGCTAATGTTGGGTGTCCTATGTAACGTGGATGTTACTACATTATGCAAAACTATCAGTTTAGTTTTTTTTAATATTTTAGAATGGGGTGCCTCGAGATTGTATGGAATTTTAAAAAGTGCCTTGACTAAAAAAGGTTGAAAAACACTGGCTTAGACTGTATTAGTGAGTACAGCACTCTCAGCCAGTCATATGCGCTGCACTTGTATTTGCTGACAAGGCACATGAGCAGAAAGGTGACCTGGTCAGTTTGTTGCTTCTCCTTCCCTGACTGGCAGAAGACCTAACTGTGTTCTTTATCTACAGCCAAGAATGTTCAGGTCACCAAGCTGGCTGTGTTGTGTGACAAATATGGATAAAACAACCCTCAAAAAAACAACCAAAATACAATTCATTTGGCAGATAGGACTGCTCTCATATATGTGTTTATCTATTTGCTCAGAGTTTAGCATTAAATAACAATCATGTTATACTTACCTGCTCTGTGTGTTTGATTTTGCACAGAGCAACCCAGATCCTTCTCTTCTCGGGTCCCTCTTCTGTACTCCTGGCCCCTCCCTCCTGTTGCGTACCCCCACAGCAAGCAGCTTGCTATGGGGGCACCTGAGCTAAGACATATCTCTCTGTGTCCATTCAGACACACCCTGTCCTGCCCCCTCTCTCACCTGATTAGCTAAATTATTTTGATTGACAGCAGCTGGAGCCAATCGCGCCACACTGCTCTCTCAGCGAATGAGGAGGGGAGTCCCGGGCAGCTTAAACACTTCTGCAACATCGCTGGATAAATACGGGCTCAGGTAAGTATTAGGGGGGCTGAAGGGGGCTGCTGCACATACTGTAGAATGCATAGAACACATCCCCTGTGCAACGGGTTTTGCACAGAGTGGCCCCGATCCTCCTCTTCTGGGGTCCCTCCGCTACACTACTGGCTCCTCCTATTCTTGAGTGCCCCATCGGAGAAGCGCTTTTCCTCGGGGTACCCATGTTAGCGTGCTCCTGTGTCCTACTGCTGCGTTCATTGAAAGAGAAAGCAGGACTCAGCTCCGCCGCCAGCTCTCACATCATTGGATTTGATTGACAGCAGCGGGAGCCAGTGGCGCCGCTGCTATCAATCTATCCAATGAGGAGACAGTGGCTGGAGCTGCTGGGTTTGTTCCCCGTCGCTGGAAAAACCGGGTTCAGGTAAGTATTAGGGGGGTGGGGAGGTTGTTGCACCAAAGAAGGTTTTTCACCTTAATGCATAGACTGCATTAAGGTGAGAACCCCAGAGGGTTAACAACTCATTTAAGGTAAAAAAAAAAAAACCTTCTGCCTTTACAATCCCTTTAAGCTACAAATATTGTAAATGATTCTTCTCCTGTTGAATCTATTACTTTTGTTCCACCTCAGCTTTTGAAATACATATTAATGTTTTTTGTATCTCAGAATGAATGTAAATTTGAATAAAACATGTTTGGAATAAAACAATAGAGATTATTAATTTATAAAGATCATGAAGGTCTGAGACAGTAACACAACTTCAGCAGGCTAAAATTAAGTCTATTTTATTTGGGCTGGGCCAGTCTGCTCTGCTAGGTCCATGTCTAATACACATTTTTTTGTTATTTTATCAGAGCGGTTATAAACATGACTGGTCAAAGTGTATACTGCTGAAGATTAGTGTTGAGCGAACCCGGACTGTAACGTTCGGGTCCGTACCGAACTTTTGGGTGTCCGTGGCACGGACCCGGACCCGGACATTTCAAAAATCGTTCGGGTTCATGCCTGGGCTT
>BLSH010503456.1:885469-902646 GCA_018402905.1 Glandirana rugosa
ATTATTTCCAATCGAACAGGTGCAACCGACACCTGTTTGCAGACGCGAACAGACACTATTGCGGAGGACGGCACGATTTGTGTGCAAGTCTGTTATGTGACCGACGTCCCGTCCAGTCGTGGAGGTTCCGTATTTGCCGTTCGAGTCCGGTACACCGGTTAAACCTCTGGGTCTTCAACTTACCCCGAAGATGTGCGACTACAAGCGCACACTGGTAGAGGCGCTGCTGAGGGCATTCCCAAATGACACCGGGGGCTCAGCGGAAGCACAAGGCGAAGGCAGAGGAGGAGGAGGAAGAGGCCACCAACGCAGCTGTGCCACCGCCAGCACCTCAGAAGGCAGGGTTAGCATGGTCGAAATGTGGCAAAGCTTTGTCAGCAGCCCGCCACAACAAACAGCACCACCAGCCGATAGACAACGTCTTAGCAGGAGGCAGCATTTCAGCAACATGGTGCAAGAGTATGTGTGCACACGCCTACATGTACTGACTGATGGGTCTGCCCCATTCAACTTCTGGGTCTCCAAATTGGCCACATGGCCTGAGCTTGCCGTTTATGCCTTGGAGGTGCTGACCTGCCCTGCAGCCAGTGTATTGTCTGAACGTGTGTTTAGCACGGCAGGAGGCGTTATCACAGACAAGCGCAGACGTTTGTCCACAGCCAACGTGGACAAGCTAACCTTTATTAAAATGAATCTGGCATGGATCCCACAAGACTTGTCTGTACCTTGTGCAGAATAAACATTTAGACCGGACTCACACAGCCATTCATATACTTGTTTTTTTGAATAGGCCTCAATATTTTGGGGGCTACCCCAATTATAAACAAACAAAAAAAAATACAGTGCTGACTACCTCCTCCTCCTCCTCCTCGACCACCGCCACTTCCACCTACACTGCCATGGTCACGGCCTAGTCAACCTCTAGGCTCCACCCCCCTTCCCATTTTTTTATTTGATTTTAATTTATTTTCCCTATCCCCATTTTTTGTAGGGCACTTACCCTACTCTTACCCCCATTTTACTACCTTTTGCAGCCCTCTAGCACTTTCCAGGACTTTGTTACAGCCATTTTTGTGCCTAAAAGTTCGGGTCCCCATTGACTTCAATGGGGTCCGGCGTCCGGGATAACGTTCGGGCAACGTTCGGTGCCGAACCCGGACTTTTTTCCAAAGTTCGTTCGGACCCTCCGAACCCGAACGTCCAGGTGTTCGCTTAACTCTAGTCACATTCCCTCTGTTCTCAGCTGCATAAGTGCTGGGGGGAAGGAGAAGAAACAGCACACTGATCTTCTCAGTGAATGGCTTTGCAGAGGAGGTGTGTCAGGACACGTCTGATCATTGGAGAAGAGCAGACCAAGTTCCCAGCATAGCTAGACAACTGACCATCCTGTGCTCTGCTGCATAGTGTGGTCAGTTTTTAATAGGAAAGCAGAGGGACTAGCAGAAACACCAGGGATTTCACACAAAGGAAGCAATACAAAGAGAAAAGGATATTTTTTTCATACAAGTGCACGGTACAGCAGGCACATATCAGGAATATGAAATGTTGGGGTAACAAACACTTTAAACGCCTCCATGCTGCATATTTCAAATAGCATTGTAAATTAGTTAACCTTCTCCCCCCCAAAAAAAAAAGTTAACCACTTCAGCCAGTTCACACAATTAAATGACACAACAGTGTCTTAGATAATCTTATTAGCCTCTGCTGCTCACTCACTTGCACATGGGTTCACTTAACTTGCTCCTCGCAGGCCCGCCTACTGGCCATCCCACCAAATCTGTCCACTGGCTATCTCACCGAGTTCTTCAGTGCACCCACTTTTATTTTAACACTCTTAATATATGAAAAGTGTATTCCAAGTCATCAGTGCTTTCAAAATGTAATAGCAAAGAATTATGTTTTGGCCAAAGAGCAGCAAAGTGACAGCCCTGTATACTCAGCAAAGAAACATCTCCATATATTCATCAAAAAGATGGCCCAATCTGATAAAGAGACATACCAATCCCACAAAGAGACATCCCAAATATTCAGCAAAGAAGCCTCCCAATCAAGCAAAGAGGAAGCCCGAGAGGAAGCCCAATCCAGCAAAGGGACATCCCCAAATATTCAGCAAAGAGACAGCCCCAAATATTCAGCAAAGAGACATCCCAATCCAGCAAAGAGACAGCCCAATCCAATAAAGAGACAGTCACGAAAAAATGGAATGGCCATGAATTAAGTTCACATTATCTGGATATACACAGAGTGATTGTGGAGTGCTTATTCAGTGATATGTGCCTGATTGAGGGATGTGTATAAGCTATGGGAGGACTGCAGACTTAGCCATCTCACTCCATTCCCAACTCCACAAATGCCTGCTCCCCCAACCCTCCTTGCCAGTGTCCCATGTCCTGCAAACAAATCAGTCCTCTGTTCTGACATGAAAGGCTACAAGCCTACCACCAGCTTTCCTATGACCACAGCTCACTTCCCTCTGCAGTGTCAGCAGTAGCTGTGCCCCGGCTTTTCTCAGAAGGACACTGGAGATCAGAGATCAGGGTGAAGGGAAAGGGGAAGGATCAGAGCAATCTGTGTGAGTGTGCAGGAGACCTCTGGGGAAGATTAAAAAAGGATATTCCGATCTTCTAAGTGCAACTGCTGGCAGCCTAATTTAGCAGGGGGGACACGGGGGGCAAGGAATAACCTAGGGGGCAATTGCACCCCCCCGTAGCAATGCCACTGCTGATCATGTAGTTTTGTGGTGTAATTTGTTGGCCTGTATGTTAAATTTGTGTTTCTATTTGTGTTCAAACATGAGCCATGGGCCTTGTCAGGTTAATGCATGGCCTCTGTCTATAGTGTGAAAGCTGACATTTCCTGAGAAGAAACTACATACCCCACAATCTCTGGGTCTCTTAGTGCAGGGGAGAACTGATGAGATCTAAAACAGACACAAGCAGGCAGAGAATTCAGACACACAGATAGATTTCCATGCAGCTAGATGACGTTCTTTATTATTTTAGCAATCTTACATTTGTGGATGGAAATTCATGCACTGGACACTGTGATCTGGAATGGGAAGTTGGCTTGTCCTCTTGGCAACTAGGGACAAGCTAGGTGAATGAATACATGGACATAAGGTAATCGATCAGTCATGACATGACAAACTGCATCCACAATATGTGAGACCCTCTTAACAAAGTAAGGCAAACAAACAGCACAGAGAAACATTTGAAAGTGTACGATGTCTTTAAAACTCTGATTTTGTTAAAAAAACACTCTATATCTAATTGATACCTCAGTCATTTTGTAACTTAACTGGTTCCTGCCCAGCCCATTGTATAATGACGGCTGGGCAGGACCACTCTTGTTCTGGGAGGACGTCATATGACATCTTCCCTTTCTTGCCATGCATGCGTGCCCTTGGGGGCACACAGCACGGCAACCAGAGATGGGCTGTGTCGCATTGGCTCATTACAATGTGATCAGCCATGTCCAATCACAGCTAATCACATGTAAACCAATGCCAGTTATCAGCATTTAATTTCCTCAGCACTGTTAGTGTCTGAGGGAAGGAAAGCTGATAACCGGCTTTTCTGTGACAGGGCACATTTACACTGACTGCACAAGAAAGTGTTTGCTTCTTGAACACTGCTGGATGTTCCTTATAGATTTTTGGCTGCTGATCACGAAAACCACATCCAAATTTGCCCATCACATGCCATTTCATTGAAATCTTCAGTTTTGTCATGTTTTTTCTTATATTTATGTTTTTCTTACAAAAATGTTCCTTTCTGTAAGAGACCTATGAACAATGTCAACACATGAAAACCATCTTCCAATTCTGAAACCACCAGAGGAATGGACGTTAGATGAACTTCTCAAAGCATATAAAACAATGAAGTGCAACATGTGAATAAGGTTCAGGAGGGCAGTCTTTTCAATATGAAACCAAAATTAAGAACACGGGGACATGACCTCAAACTAACTGGAGGGAATTTCAAAACTAATCTTAGAAAGTATTACTTTACTGAAAGGGTGGTTGATGATTGGAATAAACTACCAACAGAGGTTGTGAGACAGCCAACAGTAAATGGCTTCAAACATGCTTGGGATAAACATAAATCCATAGTCAGACAAAGAGGTTAATGTGAAAAAAAAAGGGGCAGACACAATGGACTACTCAGTCTTTTTCTGCCGTCACTTTTCTAATGTTTCTATATCACTCAAGATTAATTTCCCTCACTCACACTTGGACTTCTTCCCTGCAAATCTCTGTGCTGTCGGTGACGAATATGGTGAAAGGTTTCACCAAGACATTGCTACAATGTAAAAATAATATCAGGGCAACTGGAATCCATCAATGCTTGCTGGAGTACTGTTAGACACTGCAATGTGATGCACCGGACATTAAATACAAACAAAAATCTGGACCAAAACACCTTTAATTATGTTGAACTTAATAGCGTATTAGAAACATAAACACAATTAAATATGTTATTGCTGGTAAACAGTTAACTGTCTATTTCTGAGTTCCTACGCAATGCAGCAAAGCCAAAACTATATTTGTGCATATCCACCAGGTACCTGTCACAATCAGCAAAAAGTTTTCAGGAAGCAAAACGTTTCACAAAAATTGTTGTGCAGTGATCATGGGACTAATCATCAGTCCCCTGATTATCAGTGCAGCCCCATCAGTGCAAATCAGTGTCCATCAGTTCATCATATCAGTGCCCATCAGTGCAGCATATCAGTGTCCATCAGTGCATCATATCAGTGCCCATCAGTGCAGCATATCACTGCAACATATCAGTGCCCATCAGTGCAGCATATAAGTGCTCATCAGTGCCGCATGTCTGTGCCCATCAGTGCCTCTTCATTAGCGCCTCTTCATCTGTGCCCATCAGTGCAACTTATCAGTGTCCATCAGTGCCGCCTCATCAGTGGCCAACAGTGCCCATCAGTGCTGCCTCAATAGTGCAGCCTCATCAGTGCAGCCTCATTAATGCCCATCAATGCAGCCTATTGGTGCCCATCAGTACAGCCTATCGGTGTCCATCAGTCCAGCCTCATCAGCGCGTATTAATGAAGAAGAAAAATTACTTATTTGCAAAATGTTATTTTTACAGAAACAAAGAAAAAGTTTTTATTCAAAATGTTTGGTCTTTTTTTTTTTGTTTGTTTAGCAACAAAATAAATACCACCAAAAGAAAGCTGTGACTGTCTCCAAAAAAATGATAAAAATGTCATATGGGTGAAGTGTAGCATGCCCATGCCATTGTCATTCAGAGTGTGATAGCGCTGAAAGCTATAAATTGGCCTGGACGGGAAGGGGGTAAAAGTGTTCGTATTGAGGTGGTTAAAGTATTTGTACCCCATATTCACAAATTTTAAATGTAATTTTCAATATTTTTAAATCTGCAGCTTTCATTGCAATAATATGAGGTGAATGACCTTGCTTCAACATTTCCTAATATAGGATGACAATGTTTAGCCCATGTCTACCATTAGTGCTGCTACATTGTCATCCTGTCATGTGGGATTCCAAAGGACAACCATGCAGAAAAAATGCAACATGTCTACATTTTTCCACACAGCTATGTCCCAGTGTGCAAATAGGACACAAAGAAAACCAGTGTTTTCTGTGTGCCCTTGTGGAGAGCTGCATTTTTCTTCTACTGAAAAATGGAGCTCTGCTATAGTGTGAACCTGCCCTTAAAGCAATCATAAAGGCTATATTTTATTCCTGAAATAAGAAAGAGGTCTATACTTACCTTCCCAGCAACCCCAAACCTTCCATTTCCCTGAATCTTCAGCATTCTAGGCCCCTTCTCTTCTGCATGTGCTACTATAGCAAGCCACTTGCTATGGGGGCTCGTGTGCGGGCTTGCTCCCAAGCTGGGCTGGGAGCATCCTTAGACACACACAGCATGACTCAGCCTGCCCCCTGCTCCCTCCTCACATGATCTGATTGCCAGCAGGAGGAGCCAAAGGCTCTCCCTGCTGCCTCTGTGTCCTGTGAGGAGAGAGAGAGACCATTGCTGCTGTGGACGGGCACAGAGCTGAATTGAGTTAGAACCCAGGCAAGTATAAATTGCAGGGAATGCATTAATGTAGAAAAAAACCCTGCTTTAGAACCACTTTAATGTTATTAAAAACTATTGTTCAATTTTAAAGGTTGTAAATATATAGGTGTGTAGACTCCAATACATAGGCAGAAAGGGAAGAATGCTAAAACCCTGTATAGCAGAGCTTGTTCTAAAGAGAAAAGAGTTAACTACCCATTGTATTTCTGAACATTTTAGAAACGTTCATAATATAGACTCTAAGGGTTTCAAGATCCCTGCTGTGGAAAAAAAATGATGAGGATTGAAGGAAAAATTATGATAAGAAAATTGTCTAAAACGAACACTGAGGGCATTTTTAAAATTATCTACACCCTTTTCCCAAGAGGTTTTAGACATTGATATAGATTGTTATATTAAGAATAAATGGATATTAGAATGATGATTAGTAAATAGATAACACATATCCTTGTATTTATGATTGAGCTGAAGATTTCATATTTTGGAAAGAAATATAAAACATCCTTTTAACAACCTTTTTATTAGTGCTTTTATGATGGTGCGTAAATTAATTAGATTAAAGTCACATTAATTCAAAGGAGGAGTAAGCTTGCACTGAGATACAAGTCACATTTTAGATACCCCTTGCAATAAGAGTTTTATTTTTGATGAGGTTCTCCCTGTGGGCTGTACTCTTCAAGGCCACTTGCACACGGAAGCATTACTGGTGTTCAATGTAAAATTCCCAAAGCCCGAGCGCTCCATACAACCACTCATTGACATGATTGGTTGTGCGCAGCTGTACATCTATAAATGCCAGTAATCACAGACCATTTCTGTGTTTAACAAGTACATCCATACACTATAGGCAGTCATTCATGAGTATAAGCGTAAACCCACCAGAAAAAAAAGACAACATTTTAGGCACAAGGCCTAAAGGGATGCAGACACTGCATTTTTCCTTGTTAGAACACTGAGAAGGTTTACACTCCCATTCCAGAACCAGACTGGAAAGGACATGGTGAAACAAACTAATATTTCTTCAGGACAGAGAAAGGTACTGTATAAAACTGCTAAAAAGTTTGCAAGCATTTTGGAAATTAATATAGATCACCTAGAGTGGGATTGTTTTGTTTCTAAACAAAATTTGAGTTACATAACAAACTCATACAGTATGTTTTGAAATATCTGTTTTTGAGAAACTGCTACTCCGAGTTCCCACAGCAGCTAGTCGTGGGGACAAATCCTAAGTTGTTTGGTCATGTGATTTCTCTGGAAAAGTATGAAGGATCCTACTCTTCAACAGAGAACACACGAGAAAAAACCCTATGCACTGGTGACCTTCTTTATTGGAATACCAGAGAAGAGTTTCCCCTAAGACAGAAGTTATTTTATTGCGTATAAAACATCAAAGTAGCAAAGAAATCTCATTTTGTAATCTCCTGCACCTCTTTTAGTATAAGTGTGATTGCTATTGCATCATGCATGGTCATAGGCTTGAGGTTTCCCAGTCAGAAGCAGGGAGTCTGCTCTTAGATAAAATGGACTCCTTGTACTAGTCCACTCTACCTTGGGCAGAATCCAAATATTTACCCAGGGAAGCAAATCTAGGGGTCCACTTTGCTGAACAGAGTTTACCAGATTCATTTATCACTAAACCTAATTCACTCTGAAGTATCATTTTCACATCTTGAATTGTCTGCATGGTATACAATGGAATATACAGCCAAACCCTTTCAGAGGTAAGATATTTGATATGAAATCTAGACTGATCTATCAAGCATCACAAAGCAATTCTAATTCTGCATCTATTTTTCTAGGTTACAAACGTCTTACCCATAGATAATCTGGAATCTATAAACCTCTTATTTTAGACTAAATATTACAACAGATGTTGCGTTTTAAATGAACCACATACTCTGACTTTTTATTTTATAGAAAAGTAATTTCAGACTCTTAGTGAATCATTTCTGAATGTACAGAAGTGAAAACAATCAAGGACATTTGTAATTCACTTTGTACAGGTCTACAGTATAATAGGGAGGAATTGTCAGATTACAATTTTCCACTGTCTTCACTTTTCCTATCTCCATTTTCAAAGAATTCTTCCATGTTATGTTTTCAATCTTTTCTTGTTTCATATTTGGCAATTCTTTCAGAATAGTGGCTGCAAGTGTATATCAGTATTGCCTTTGTTTCTTTTGAGGCCTTGTGTACACACAAAATGCTGAGGAACATTTAGGATTGTTATATAGCTAAGGGCTTCTTCCTTTGTGCACATTTCCAGTTACTGATAAATCCCTTTGCCGTTTGCCCTGGTTTCACTTCCCGCCTGTCTCTGTATAGAATGTGTATACTTTCATCAGGTCCCTCCCACAATCCAAAAACGTACTGGTAGTTTGTTCAGCTCCCACTTAAGCTGACCCAATGTTATATGTATGACTCTTCAGGGACACTAAGCTGTAAATTCCTTAAAGTGCAGGAACTGATGTATAATTAAAAGGGATGACAGATCCATCCTCTCAAAACAGATTGGCATGCATGCAAAAGAGCCATTTAACCATTTTACCAGTTATATCTAATTCAATCACTAAAATATCATACATACCCGGTACCAAAAAAGGTGGGACACAGTGTAAAATCTACATAAAAACAGAATGTAATGATTTTTCAGATCCCATAGGCATATATTTTATTTGGAATGGAAAATATATCAAATGTTTAAACCGAGAAAACTGAACCATTTTGAAGAAAAAAATAAGGTAATTTTGAAAATGGATGCAGCAACATATCTCAAAAAAGTTTGGACAGAGCCATGTTTCCACTTTGTAGCATCTTCTCTTCCTTTAGCAACATTTGTGTAAATGACTGGGACCAGAGGAGACCAGCTGCTGGAGTTTTGGAAGAGGAATGTTGTCTCATTGTTCACCGATAGAGGATTCTTACTGCTCAACAGTCATGGGTCTGCTTTGTTGTGTTTTTTATTTCAAGATGCCCCAAATATTTTCAATTGGGTAAAGTTCTGAACTACAGGTAGGTCAGTTAAGCACAAAGACCCTTCTACTATGAAGCCATGCTTGTGTCATAGATGCAGTATGCTGTTTAGCATTGTCCTGCTGAAAAAGATATTGTCTGGGTGGGAGCAGTTTTCTAAGACCTGGATAAATCTTTCAGCAATGATAGTGCCTTTCAGATGGGTAAGCTGTCCATTCCATACACATTAATGCACTCCCCATATCATCATAGATGCAGGCTTTTAAACTAAGCGCTGATATTAAGCCAAAAAGTCCCTCTCCTCTTTAGTCCAGAGGATGTGGTGCCTATGGTTACCAACAAGAATGTTTAATTTCAGTTTGACCACAGAACAGTTTTCCACTTTGCAAAAGACCACTTTAAATGAGCGTTGGCCATCCATTTCTGGATCATGCCTGTTTTAATGCAGTACCGTCAGAGGGCCAGATGATCAGAGGCATCTGATATTGCATTTTGGCCTTGTCCCTTGATGATATTATGTACCGTATATGATGATATATTTGAATCTTGGTAATTCTACGTTGAGGAACATTATTCTGAAATTGTTCAGCAATTTTTAGACACAGCTTTTCACAGATTGGTGAATCATGTGTGCCCATCTTTGCAAAACACTGGATCTCTAAGATGCTCTTTTTATACACAGTCCTGTTACTAACCTGTTGCCAATTAACCTACCGTATATACTCATGTATAAGTCGACCCGTGTATAAGCCGACCCCCTACTTTTGCCCAAAAATTATGGGAAAACTTATTGACCCGTGTATAAGCCTAGGATGGGAAATGCAGCAGCCAGAACGCAGGGACAGGGAGCCAGAACACAGGGATTTTAGCCAGGACACAGGGATTTTAGCCAGGACACAGGGATTTTAGCAATGATATTGCTGCCAGTGTCCTTTTTCAGTGACTTTCTGTCTACATGCACTCACTCTGGCGTTGATTGCACATCATTGCTTTGGACTGGCTTTCTGATAGTGACAAGAGTGTACCATGCATCCTACGTACGTAGGAAACAGGAAGAAAAGCTTTCAGTGCAAAATGTGACACACATGCTAAACACAGGGCTCTGTGTGCTGCGTCACTGTGACGTATTTTCGCCTGCGCCGAACACGGGGATCTTCAGGGAACCGCCACGAACGGCCGTCTCCACACCAACCTTTCTGAGGGCTGATTCCCCCTAAATCGAATCGGCTGTATTTATGTCCAGTGCCACGATACATGGGCACGGACAAATGTGAATTTGTTTTTTAAAAAGTTTTATTTGTTCAATAAATTTTACTCAATGATATTTGCGCTATGAGGCTTTTCTCTTCATATATGGTGGCATATATAATGGATTAACTTCCGGAGGTGTGGAACGCTGGAATACCCACAGGGGAGATCCCCTCATATGCTTCAACCGACCACACTAGAGATAGGTGGTCACTGGAGGAAGGGTGAGTGGACATCCATGTGGTGCACACAGAGCACAGCTGGAGCACCAATGTTTGATTGAGCACAAGCACTGTTATCACCGTCTCTTTGGGATGATTTTTAGATGCTAATAGACTGTGGACATTCAGTGGATCACTCACACTAAGGAATATTCTGTATTAGAAGCCAAGTGCAGTGATCTATACGGTTTATTAATTGACCTAATTTGTTGCAAAATGTTCTTCCAGCTCTTCCTTGTTAGTACCATTTAATTTACCAGCTTTTCGTTGCCCTGTCCCAACATTTTTGAGATGTGTTGCTGCCATCAATTTCAAAATTACCTTATTATTTTCATAAAATGGTACATTTTCTCATTTTAAACATTTGATATATTTTCAATTTTCTATTGTGAATATAATATGGGTTTATGAGTTTTCCAAACTATTGCATTTCGTTTTTTTTTTACGTAGATTTGACACAGTGTCCTAACTGTTTTGGAAATGGAGTTGTAAAACTTTAACATGATAATGTAATTTTAACCATTTTTAATATGCATCCTTCATTGCAATATTTCCTGGTGATCCTGCCATGATTGTCCTTGTTCATGCATTTCTGGTTATGAGGTGCTCTTTTGTTGTCAACTTGTCATTCCTGATTGAGATTACCATTGGCTGTACTAACATACATTATGCATGCACGGTACACCCTTGTCACTATCAGAAAGCCAGTCCAAAGCAATGGTGTGCAATCAACGCCAGAGTGAGTGCATGTAGACAGAAAGTCACTGAAAAAGGACATTGGCAGCAATATCATGCAAAAAAAGATTACAAAACCAATAACAAAAAAAAAAAAATGATGAGCCTATTTATGACTCACAATGCTTTATTAAACGAAATGATATACAACTAGACGAGTGGGCTGCCCAATACCTAATCATAACCAAAACCACCCGACCATTTTTTAAGAGACCCAACACACTGCAACACATGCGTTGCTATACACTGCTATGTATTGCAGAACTGATGTTTCCATAGTTGGTTGGGGTGCCATTAAAAATGAATGGCACCAAAGCAGCTAACATGTCATCACAGTTCAACAGCGCGATCCTGGCCTTAGGGTTTACATCTACCTTAACACCAACAAATAAGAAAAACATTGGAATTGTATCCAAAGCCGGCACTGTCATCTTGTGCTCAATGTTCTTGAAACATTAAAGATGCTATTCTCAAGACCAGCATGCCAGTAACATAAAAATTGATCCACACAGTCAAATAACGAAATGTACTATCCGTGTAAAAGAAAAGCTGACAATGGAATCTTTTTTTTTTTTTTTCAAAAACAGCAAAGCTCAACAGTCAATGAATAGAATTCCCGCAGATATATGTTGTCTTGTGAAGATTCACATTCCAAGAAAGGAGGAAATATTTGCTTACATTCCTTGAAAATGACTGTAGTTATACCTGCTGTACAGCAAGGATAAGGTATATGAGAAATTTTAGAATAGATATTACCAAAAGAAGTTCTTCTCTAGTTAAGTTGACTAAATAAAATTGGCTAATTGCCAAAAATGCTCCTTAAAGATAATTATATTTGTGTACTTCTGGAGGGCCTATTGGTTGTAAGGGAGTGGTTATAGTATGATGTGTGTAGATTTCTTGTCAGCTTTAGATATTAAAAATATAAGAAGAATTTTCCTTAGACTAGAAAAGTTATTTTAAAGATTCCTTTATGTTGATGCCAAGCTCAATAATACACTATATTGTTGAAAGTATTGGAATGCCTGTCTTTACACGCACATCAACTTTAATGGCATCCCAGTCTTAGTCCGTAGGGTTCAGTATTGAACTGGCCCACCTTTTGCAGCTATAACAGCTTCAACTCTTCTGGGAAGGCTGTCCACAAGGTTTAGTGTGTCTGTGGGAATGTTTGACCATTCTTCCAGAAACCCATTTGTGAAGTCAGGCACTGATCTTGGTCGAGAAGGCCTGGCTTGCAGTCTTCACTCGAATTCATTCCCAAAGGTGTTCTATTGGGTTGAGGTCAGGACTCTGTGCAGGCCAGTCAAGTTTTTTCACCCCAATCTCACACATCCATTCGTTTGAATAGTTCAGCACTCTGCTAATCTATTTACAGCTCCCTCCCCAACACAAAACTCAGGCTGCTTTTATTACATGTGATGGAGAACTTGTCAGGAGTTATCATGCTGATAACAAAAAAACAAAAAACAAGCTTAGGCACACTACAGCACAGTAGGATTAAGCCAGGGCAGCAATTAACCGATTCCTGACCAGCTACCGCTTATTTACTGGGGCAGTGTGGTGCTGTCTCGCGAATGGCCGTATATAAGCGGCGGTTCACGCGTGCGCAGCTAGGGGGCGAGGGCGCGCTCTCATGCCTGCCACAATCTGCAGGAGCCGCGTTGACCTGCCAGAGGGAAAGAACAGGGAACCGCCAATGTAAACATGGCAGTTCCCCGCTCTGTCAGTGGGCATGCGAGAGCTCTACTGATCACTGTCACTGGGATCAGTTAAATCTCTTATGCCCATGGTAGTCCAGCCCCCACAATTAGAACATGCCTAGGGAACATGGTTAACCCCTTCACTTCCCCCCGCAGGTTAACCCCTTCACTGCCAATGATATTTATAGCGTAATCAGTGGATAGTTACATTTCTGATCGCTGTATAAAAATGATGGTGGGCCGTCGTTAAGCGGTTAATAAACTGCTTTATTGAATTGGTGGCACTTTTTCTCTTTTTACTGCCTTCCAAGCTCCTCTAATCATTTAAATTTAAGTGCACCACAAAGGCATATCAAACACACCCATAGGCGTGCATGCAGGGTGTGCCGGATTTGCCTGGGCACACCCTAATTATTCTATGCACATTAGAATTATCGCTCTGTGTGCAGGAAGATGGTAAAGATCTCCCTTTTACCGGCTCTGCCATAAGAGAAGTGTTTACACTCTTCTCTTTCACTGTTTCGGCAGAGAGATCAATGTGCCGGGGTTATATATACAGTGCCTTGAAAAAGCATTCATACCCCTTGAAATTTTCCACAAAACCAAAAGAAGTCCTGTTTGCAGTTTGCGATAAGCTTTGTGGGGGCCCCCAGCAAACATGTGGAAGAAGGTGCTCTGGTCAGATGATACCAAAATTGAACTTTATGGCGTAAAAGCAAAACGTTATGTGTGGCAGAAAACTAACACTGCACATCACCCTAAACACATCATCCCCACTGTGAAACATGGTGGTGGCTGCAATATGTTGTGGGGATGCTTTTTTTCAGCAGGGACAGTGAAGCTGATCAAAGTTGATGGGAAGATGGATTAAGCTAAATACAAGGCAATCTTAGAAGGAAACATCTGCAAAACGACTTGAAACTGGGGCAGAGGTTCACCTTCCAGCAGGACAATGACCCTAAACATACAGCCAGAGCTACAATGGAATGGCTTAGATCAAATCATATTCATGTGTTAGAATGGCCCAGTCAAAGTCCAGACTTAAATCCAATTGAAAATCTGTGACAAGACTTGAAAATTGCTGTTCACAGATCCTCTCCATCCAATCTGACAGAGCTTGAGCTATTTTGCAAAGAAGAATGGGCAAACATTTCACTCTCTAGATGTGCCAAGCTGGTAGAGACATTCCCAAAAAGACTTGCAGTTGTAATTACAGTGAAAGGTGGTATTACAAAGTATTGACTCGGGGGGCTAAATACAAATGCACACCACACTTTTCTGATATTTATTTGTAAAAAATGTTGAAAACCATTTATCATTTTCCTTCCACTTCACAATTATGTGTGACTTTGTGTCGGTCTATCACATAAAATCCCAATAAAATATATTTACATTTTTGGTTGTAACATGACAAAATGTGGAGAATTTCAAGGGGTATGAATACATTTTCAAGGCACTGTATTTAGACACACACCAGGGACGTGCAGTGAGGTGAGTGGCTGATGAGGCACTGGCTAGTATCAGAGCCAGATACAGACAGGTTACATACGCAGCGAACGTTAAAGGAAGAGGAATAATTCTAGCAGTAGACCTCTGCGTCGCCTATGGAGATTTTTAAGTACTGAAGTTTGGCGCCATTCCACAAGTGTGTGCAATTTTAAACCGTGACACCTTAGGTAGCTATTTACTCGGCATAACATCATCTTTCACATTATACTAAAAATCGGGCTAACTGTAGTGTTTCTTTTTTATATTCATGAAACAGTTTTTTCCAAAAATAACGCATTTGAAAAATTGCTGCGCAAATACCGTGTAACATAAAAAGTTACAACAACCATCATTTTATTCCATAGGGTGTCTGCTAAATATATATATATATAATGTTTGGGGGTTCTGAGAAATTTTCTAGCAAAAAATTATGATTTTTACATGTAGGAGAGAAGTTTCAGAATTTACCTGTGTGGTAAGTAGTCAATTACCATAAGTAAGTGATATACAAATAATTATTATACAGGGTGGGCCATTTATATGGATACACCTTAATAAAATGTGAATGGTTGGTGATATTAACTTCCTGTTTGTGGCACGTTAGTATATGTGAGGGGGGAAACTTTTCAATATGGGTGGTGACCATGGCGGCCATTTTGAAGTTGGCCATTTTGAATCCAACTTTTGTTTTTTCAATAGGAAGAGGGTCATGTGACACATCAAATTTATTGGGAATTTCACAAGAAAAACAATGGTGTGCTTGGTTTTAACATAACTGTATTCTTTCATGAGTTATTTACACGTTTCTGACCACTTATAAAATGTGTTCAATGTGCTGCCCATTGTGTTGGATTGTCAATGCAACCCTCTTCTCCCACTCTTCACACACTGATAGCAACACCGCAGGAGAAATGCTAGCACAGGCTTCCAGTATCCGTAGTTTCAGGTGCTGCACATCTTGTATCTTCATAGCATAGACAATTGCCTTCAGATGACCCCAAAGATAAAAGTCTAAGGGGGTCAGATCGGGAGACCTTGGGGGCCATTCAACTGTACCTACGACGACCAATCCACTTTCCAGGAAACTGTTCATCTAGGAATGCTCGGACCTGACACCCATACACCACATTATGGGTGTGGGTGTGGGTTTAATTTCACAGTAAATAGATAAATATTAAACTATGTTATAACAGTGCCTTTTCAGCAGCAGCAGATTCTTCCTCTTAACTGTGTGAGAAAAACATGGGATTGTGGGTAAATCTTATATGCATAAACTCATGTTTTTTCTTTGTAGTTAAGAGGGCTGGGCTGGAAAGGAGCATTTGTCTTTTGGACACATGTTCCCTTCTATGACACTTCAGTGAGAGTCCAGCCTCCACTGCAGCATTTTTATTGGACATCTTGGGCTAATGGTACTTTACCATTGGTCCAAGGCTCCAAGCTGTCCATTGAGCTCAGTGCCTCTGACAAGAAGTCCGAGGCATTGTGAGCTCATCCTCTCAGTCTGCTGCAAACACAGTGTGCCAGCATGTATTTAAACTGGCCACTCTATATGTAGCTTCTGACAGGCTGTGCAAGGAGTCCTGTATTTCTGGAACCATAGGTGATGAATTTTGACCAGGGGTGGTTTAGGACTTTGGCTACATACCCCCCAAATTTGGGGTCTCTGTGACCCCAGGTGGTTGAGCTATGACCCTCAAATCTCAATCAGTTTTTTTTGTCGTTTTTTTTTTTTTTGCTCTGCCTCACCTGCCTCCCCTGACTGCATGTCCCTGACACACACGTGTGTTTGAGCTTCAAGGTGCATGCCTTAATGCAATAGGCTGCACACCCCTATGAACACACCTTTGGCATTTGCAGCTCGTTTGAGATGTGTTTAGAGAGTGTTGTTAGCCGAGATGGTAGTACAAGAATTCATAGAATAGAAAACCAACACAGAGCACGCATCTGAAAAACATTATTTAATGCAACGAAAACATGCATCAATGTGTGCAAAATGCATAAATAATGGCATGATAGGCATGTTAATAGGCATCCATGATAGCTAAAATGTCAATGTACATCTAAACAAGCCCTTTCCATTTTTCTCCTCCCACAATGCTGAAGAGCACAAAGGCTGGTATAGATATTCCAGGGGTCCTACTCTGTTTCAGCGCCCTTGCTGTAAAAATACCAGCTTGTATGCTTGCTGTGGCTGGCTGGTATATATTGAGGGAAAGGTGGTTAAAAGAGATTTTTAAATAAAAAAAATCGATACCCTCTAAAAAAAAAGGCAGATCGGAAAACCAATAAACCCATTTGTGAGAGTGGGTCATGTGTAGTTCCAATGGGGCAAATTTTCTATTCTCACTCACTCTGATGTTAAATCATAAGCTCAGAGAAAGACAGATGTGTTTCTTATCTTTTAAACGGGGTAACCTTGATGTGTACTGGGTGAGAGTGTTTACCCAAATAACCAAAAGGCTAGACGGAAAAAAAAATCTCCCATAGCTAAAAAAAATAAATTTTTAGAGAAAATTGGTGGAAAGGGAGTTATATATGGTCGGTCGGTGTCGTTCGTATGTTCGACCATAAAAATGTCGTTCCCGCGACTTTGTCTCATCCTGGGGACCTTATAGATATGGTCGGAAACACGAGAAGTCGTAACACCCTCCTCTTTTTACCTTTCCCGAACAAATCTACATGTAACTGTAAAATCGATAGTACCTACGGATAATTGTACGGATAGTACGGTAATAAATACG
>BLSH010503456.1:903512-935435 GCA_018402905.1 Glandirana rugosa
TAGAAGTCGAAATTCCTATTTTTTTAATCCTAAAAATGTATAAAAGTCTAAAATCTATATGGCATACCATACCTTTACTTTTTAATTCTACTTTTACTCTACCACCAGAAAGACACACGGCACTATAGAATTGGTGAACAGCTGGCGGATTGCGTATAAATGGACATACAGTAAAGCACGTTATCGGTGACCCCCAGTGCGTGCACGGTGACCTCCGTACTAACGTGCGACTAACCTGTATCCCCTACAGTTAGTCGTCCAGGCCGTATGGGTTACAGGCGGCCGGTGGGCGCTAGTAAGGGCCCTCTCCGTCTTGTCGAAAGACGGATATATTTGTTCCGTTTAACGACAAGGCTGTCCCCTCTTCTACCTCTAGAACACAAAGCAAGTGCTTGCTAACTGTGTGGGGGTTGCTCTGACTGGGTGAAGAAAGAGATTGGTTTTCCTGCTTAGCAGGAACACAAGATCTCCATCTTCTCCCCTGTCGGAACAGCAATTTGCCTTGTTTATATAGGCAGAAAGCTGTTCTGCCTCTCCCGGGAATGATCGCGGGTGGCCGGCGGACATTGGGTATGCCGGACCTGCTGATTGACATCCCCTATGTCCAATCAGCGTGCAATCATGCCTCCAGTGGCACGTGCGTGACCCCCAGTGGCTATTGCACGAAATGACATACAGGTAAATATGCGTTAGGCGGTCGACAAGTGGTTAAGATATCACGGCACACAGAAAGACCACCATCTCATTTTCATCTTAATTTTTCATTTCCATACCATACGGTATATCTAAAATCTGAAAATATGTAAAAATCCTAATTTTTTTATCCTTAAAGCTGAAGATTCATTTGCTTATATTTTGCCTTCTCTGGGGAAACTGGGCATGCTACACATCCCCCCCAAAAAACTAAATTAAACTACACAAGACTTCACCTAAAATCTTGTATTCTTCTCTGGAGAGGATCATCCCTTTCTACCCTGCAAAAATACTGGTTATGGGAGACTTCAATGCCACCCGTCCCTTTCTAAAAATGATTCCACGGACCTTTCTGACTGGGCACAAATGGCAGGTTTAACAGAGGTGTGGAGATGGAAACATCCAGATATTAGATCTTATTCCTATTTTTCAGCCTCCTATAGGATTGCCTTCTGCATCGATCTAGCCTTTGCAAATCCATCAATTCTTACAGATGTTATTGAGACATCATATCTGCCTAGTGGCTTAGCTGACCACTGCCCTCTAGCTATAAGGCTGTGTTCTCCTGCTTTTTGCAATGCAGAACTGTGACGGTTTGGCCCTCATTGGGTCTCTCATGCAGATTTTATAGATAAAATTCCACCTTTATTGGCTCAATTTTCTGAGCATAATGAGGGGTCCTCATCTCCTGAAAATACCTGGGATTCCTTTGAGGCATTTATGTGAGGGCAACACATTTCCTCTATTGCTGCTATTAAAAAGGAACATAGGGCCACCACTGTTTCTCTTCAGCAATTGGTCATTAACCATACTACGACTTATAATACAGATTCCACTCCAAGTAACTTTGATCGTATGATGGCTGCACAGACAGAACTGCAACTCCATTTTACAGAGGTCACTAGATTAGATATACATAAAAGTAAGCAACGTTTCTTTGAACAGGGTGACAGGAATGGCCCACATTATCGGTGGGACTAGGTGGCAATCTGTCTCTTACTTTTCGGCTCCATAGGGGAATTAAGCAGGGCTGCCCTCTCTCCGGCATTATTTGCAATAGCCATTGAACTGGTGGCTGAGGCACTTCATACCTCTCCACTTATCAAGGGTCTTCGCATCGGTCTGATGGAGGAGAGGGTCGCCCTGTATGCAGTTGACATGCTGCTTTTTGTTAATGATGCAGGTCCATCATTACAGGGGGTTTTATATGTTTTAAACTCTTTTGCCATGCCTATTGGACTTAAGGTCAATTAGTCCAAGTCTATTATTTCCGATCGATAAGGCAGCTAGGAATACAACTTCTCAGGATACTCCGTTGCAATAGGTAGATACTTTCAAGCATCTAGGGGTATTAGTCTCTACACAGGCTTCAGACTTTCTCCCCCTAAATTTACTCCTGGTTCTGCAAGAGGTGAAGGTCAAATTAAAGGCATGGAAGAATTTGCCATTGTCCCTGCTGGGGCACATTAATCTAATTAAAATGTAAATTATCCCAAAGTTCATTTATCTATTTCGTCATTCTCCACAGTGGTTACCTAAATCTTTTTTTACCAAGCTAAATCAGACTTTTTCATCTTTTCTTTGAGGTCTCAAGTCACCTAGATACAATCTGAGTACCTTGATGCGACTGTGTACTCAGGGTGGTATGGCCTTTCCTGATTGTTATAAATATTTTTTAGCTGCTCAATTGGTGGCTGTGGCCTGGTGAACCCCGATCTGTTTAATCCATCTATAAGTTTAGAAGCTGCAGTGGTTGGGTCCTTGGAGGCTCCTAAACTTCTGATTTATAGAGGACCCTGGGCCCCATATGAATTGACACCTTCCATGCTTACCACTCTGCGGGTTTGAAGGGTGGGTTTGGCTAGTGAGGGCTATTAAAAATCAATGGTTGCACCAATATGGCTAAATCCCAACCTTCCACATATATATATATATAAGATATCAGATCCCTATGCATGGACTAAATATGGCATCAAATTGATTTAGAAAATAGTTTCACATCAGTCGTTAATTTCCCTATGTCAATTTTTCTCTACATATAATATTCCCACCTATTACCATTTTCGGTATTTACAACTCTCCCATGCCTTTGCGACACAATTTCCATGGTCCTCTTGTATGGTCGTCCAATCGGGGTTGGAACGAATACTTCGAACAGAATGTGAGTAGAAGCTCACTTCACATCTATATTCTCACTTAATACTTGCTACATTGTCACCTTTAGAGGGGCTTCTGGCTCGCTGGCAGGGTGACATCCCTGTTTTGGACAATGAGGACTGGAACAATGTCTGTGACTTTCCTTTTAAACCTTTGGTCTTTATACGGGACCGTCTTGTACAATTTAAAATAGTACATAGAGCATATATTGCTCCTCACAGGTTACATAAGATGAATGCAGAGGTCTCCCCAGACTGTTGGAGGTGTGGTGCCTCACTGGGAGATGACCCGCAAATCTTTTGGCATTGTTCCAGGATCAGGAAGTATTGGGTGGAGGTTTTGGCCTTAATCGATATGGTCGCTTCTACTTTGATTCAACCTTCTATGGAAGTTTGTTTGTTGGGGTTCGTAGAAACTATAGTACCGACTGTCGCTAAGAGAACATTGATTGGGTTATTTCTTTTTTACACCAGGAAAAATATTGCTATGCAGTGGAAGAACCCCTCCCCTCATCTTTGTCTCAGTGAAAATACTTTGTTAATAGTAACCTCTCCATATATAAAGATGCTTACATAAACAGGGGCTGTCCCATTAAATATAATAGGATATGGAGTGGGTGACTAGCAAAGCCCTCAACAGCCTAAATCATACAATCATTTATTCTCTATAGATCCTATGTGTGGAGTAAATTTATGTCTTATATGTGGTTATATATATATATATTTTTTAACAAGAAAGTGGTTATAATCTTTTATTATACCTAATGGTTGATAGAGGATGCTATGAGTTAATAATATAATCAGCACCATTTCAACATAGGATGCGCCCAAGGTTTCCTTTGCTTTTATTTTGATACATGTTTAACAAATGAATGTGGGCTGCACCCTTAAGTTGTTTAATTATTTTCCTTGTTAGTTATTTGTCTTTTTTTTTTTGTGTGTGCTACATGTAAAAAATGCAATAAATAGAAATTAAAAAAAAAAAAGTACACAAGACATGTGTAGTACATACTGTCCTTCTGCCCCACTGCCGTGCTCCCCCTTCCACTTGTCAGCAATCCCCAGATCTTAAAATGCAGACCAATAGTTGCTGTGTAAATACAGTAGCTATTGCAGTTGCTGCTTTCAAAAAAGGTCATCTGACACAGTTTTTATTACAATGTTTGTTCAAACATGAAATAGAGTACCATTTGTATCACCTCTGCTTCATCAATCTGCAGATCGGCACTCATCTATTTAACCTGTAGATTAATTAAATGGCTTAAACAACCTAAGTATTTAAATAAAATTTGTTCCTGTTTAACCCAATATTATCCCTTAGTTTATCCTAATCAGCTGTAATTAAAGTGGTTGTAAAGGCTGAAGGTTTTTTACCTTAGTGCATTCTATACATGAAGGTAAAAAAACCTTATGTTTGCAGCATCCCCCTCTGACCCCCCAATACTTACCCGAGCCCCATCTTGATACAGCGATGTGCATGAGAGCAGAAGCTCTCTCTGGTCTCTCCCTCCTCATTGGCTGAGACACAGTCAATTACAGCCAGTGAGGGAGGTGCAGGGAGCGAGCACACTCCAATGCCCCCATAGCAAGTGACTTGCATTAGGGTCACTTGGCAAAGGGAAGGGGCCTGGAGCACCAGCAGGGGACCCGAGAAGAGGATGATCAGGGGTAAGTATAAAATGTTTGCCCTTTAGGCTGATATCTCATGGTGCTATACTCCAAACTGCTTCTCCAACAAAATTCCATCAGTAATTAAGTGACCCATTGGGAGACATGTTAAAAACATGTTAAAGGGTATCATTGTGTGATATTGTTTATTAAAACATTGTATAAAAACAGTAGATGGAATTGCACTCACGCGGATTCTGGCACTAGCATGTACAGGCTGTGTGGAACCCAGCAATGGTGTCTCTGATTCAGCTTAAAGCCGGCTCCAAGCCTCTTTCCAGATATCGCCCGGAAGTGATGTCACTCAGGACTCACGCTTCGAATTCATCACTTCCGGCGATATCCGGAACAAGGCTTGGAGTGCACACCAGCTTTAACTTGAATCAAAGACACCATTTCTGGGTCATATGAGCAGGTAGTTACACACTGACAGGAAGAGACAATGTACTACCAGAGAGCTCAGCAGTGCCTTGGTAGCTCATTGAGAACTACAAGCCGACAGCTGCAAAGGATTTCAGTACTTGTCATTTTCACATTCACATTCACAGAACACTATGTATGAATGAAGGAGTCGGGAAGACGGAACTCCACAAAGTCATGTTTTTTCTTACATTGTGACAACAAGCGGGAAGTGAAGATCCTTCGCTCACTGTCAAAACAGGGTATTGGGGGGGGGTGCAGAGGCTGGTGCATTTATGCACAAGTTATGGGTGTAACACATTACAAATAGTGAACTTAACACAGCCCCCACTTTCCCAGTCAGCCAAGCTGTATGCTGGAGTAAGGACCTGGTGTGAAAATTCTTTGGGTGGATCTCACATTTTTTTTGGGGGTTTTTGCTTGGGTCCTCATTCAAATCCATACCATACCCGAAGGGTCTGATATAGAATTTGTGAGGGACTCCATGGCATTATTTTTAGTGGGCTCCCCCTTAAAATTCAAACCAGACCTGATGGGGCCCCAGTTAACATCATTAAGGATAAGGTTATGGTATAGCTGAAGGGAGTCTCTGGCCACTAATTTTGTGAGCACTTTAAATACACGTTTTTCCTTGTACATATCATTGCTGCAGTAGAATGTTGTATACATCTATGCATTGTACGGATGCTCACTTCACAGGCAGAGTCAGGGAATCCCCAGACATGTTATTTAATGTAGTTTAGCATTTTTAATGTTTTAGTTCAAGCATTACTAAAGTTGCTTCTCCAACCAAATGGAATTTAATTTTTTTTTTGGTTTGGTACATGTCTCCCAGGAGAGTTACCAGCCCCCTATGAGATTATGAGATGTATTTAACAATCCCACCTATTAGCCTAGTTCTCATTAACTTCAACAGACTTTGAATTCGGCACCCAAACTCTGGCATTGTTTGAAATAAACCCAGCTGCATTTGGCTTAACACTAGTGAAAGTTAGCACAGCACACTGGGGCTCCCCTCTCCAGCCAGAAGCTTCCTTTCAGGTCTCCTCCTATGTGTCTCTAACTTTACTGCAGCCTTAATTCTTCCCTGGACTTTTCTTCCCCCTGCTATATCTACTTCCTCTTCTTGTATCATGGTTGGAGTTAATTTCAGCTGCCAATGCAGCCAATCACTATCCTCCAGTCTCTCTATTCCCCTTGCTGACTTGTCAATCACCAGCCAGGAGAAGACTAACTTTCATGTAGCTGTAATGGCTGGGCTTCATGATTTAAAAGGTCCACTGGCCAGGACTACACAATGAATGAAGGGGGCAGGTCAGGGACAGTAGAGGAAAGAAAGAGTTAGATAAGTCTTGATGTCTTTCAAATAAAGCAGGCTTTATCTGACTTTCTGCAGTTTTTAATGCACACTGTGGGAAGCTCACAGCATGCAGTGAAAGTAGAGTAAGCTATTTCATCACAGGTTCACTAGACAGGACTATTTAAGGGCTAATAGCAAGAACACCATTCCCAAAAAGTCATATATAAGCTGATAAATTTATTGGAGGACTTTAGAGGTGCTCATGAAATGTGCTTACAACAAGAGATTAGCTAAAAATACGTGAAATTTCCCATACAAAGTTTATTGATACATACACATTCCTAATAAAACATTAAAAAAGGGGGAAAAAAAAGAAAAATGTTTTATAAAATGCCAATGTGGGGGGGGGGGGCGTGGCCTGGCGAGCATGTGAGCAGCGGTCTATCACTGTTGATTCTCTTACCGGTGCATACTCTGCACTACGATCGCCCGAGCCACTCCAGGACATTGTCAGGACACTGCTGGGTCTTGTTCAAGACCCATGGGATGACGAGGGGAAAGACCCACGATCAGACAGCTGCGGCTGTCATCCAAGATGATCCCCAGACTTCTCCCCAGCAGCGTGCCAGGCCCATGGACATGGCAAGTAAGGCACCCAAAACAAATAAGAAGGACCCCCAGAGGGACATGCTTTACTATGCCCAAAAGCTGCCTGATCACAACAATCTGGAGGCACAGGGGAATGTAGATGCAGCCTTTGCTGCAGCACAAGTATTAACACTGTCCAAAGGAGAACACACAGATCCTGAGCTAGGCCCTGAACCAGACATAGAGGTCGAGGGGACTGCTACACAGGTGATGGAGGAGGATGATTCACAGCCCACACTCAGTGACATCTTCAAGGCTGTTCATACCTGCACTGCTTCTGTGCATTATTCCAAGGTCAGTTAGGTGGCTGAAGGTGAAAATTTCCCTGTTAAGGCAGGATTTACAGAAAATCCATGAGCGCACCATGAGAGTCCCGATCCACACCCGATCCACCTCCCAGCTGGCTAAAGTGAACAATCTCCGTAATGAAGACTTTGAAAACCGTCTAAGATGAAATGTCCGAATCATGGGGCTCCTGGAGGGGGTCAAGGGTAAGGATCCAACTGACTTCATTGAACAGTAGCTGCTTACCTTATTCATAAAGGATGCTTTTACACAGCTCTTTGCAGTTGAAAGGGCCCACAGAACCCCAACCCTCACTCCATCCAGAACTTCTTCCAGGACCTTTCCTAGCTAGAATCTTAAGCTACTGGGATTGTGAAATTATACTACGCCTTGCAAGAGAATGCCAAGATATTCGCTATATTGGGGACAAGGTGGCATGAACTGGTGTGAGCAGAAATGTGTGGACTGCACAGAAATTACCAAACGCAAGCGTAAATGAAATAAGATGATTTATTACAAGGTAAGTAACAGTGAACTAAAACACACAACCAAAAGCACAGAGCTAGTGAAACTACATAACCGTGTAACAGGAAATGTCCAAACCGTAAACTTTAAGCCACGCCTGGGTCATAAACGGAAGATCAGTCAGAGGGAACCGGGAGCAGGACAAGACAGGATTCAGGAGTTCAGGCTTCAGGTTTCAGGATGCAGGTTTCAGGATGCAGGTTTCAGGATACAGGTCACAGGATACAGGTCTCAGCTTTAAGAGGCACAAAGAGAGCAAACGCCAAGGCACCCAGCATATGGCAGACAAGGTTTATATGTCCTTCCTGTACTGAGCATCAGGTGGTGACTCTTGAGCCCCTGGTTGCTGGGAGACAGCCGCTGGTGGCCACTGGAACTGCAACCCATGGATCCAGGAGTCATCAGAGCCACCAGCTGCAGGGGCTATTCCTGACAGTACCCCCCCTCTAAGGAGCGGCCTCAGGACACTCCAAACAGCCATAGGGGATCTAATCCATAAGAAAAAGTCCTTTGCCACATGAATCCACTGAAGGAGTTCCTTGAGAACTGAAGAAGCCCTGGGTCCCCAGCAAGATAACCCACTGCCAAGATCTATCGGAAGGTAACGTGTACACCCACCTGGATCATGCAACTGGCTGAGTGTCCCACTGCTGGGGTCAGACGACTGGCTGGGTGTCCTGCTGGCTGAATTCCCTGGGATGTAACACATTTGCAGCTTTGAGTCCCTCAACACAGTAGATACCCCAACGCTGGGGTCACACGGGTTACCTTCAAATTTAGCCCTGGAGTCATGTGACAGTACTGGAATACAGACACGCTGTGTCCTGTCATGACTGCATAGCTTGCTTGGTTTCCAGGACTTGCACTGTGCATCAAAAACCCATTAGTCCTCTCCGAGGCACCGGTTACCCATCCTGGGTCCCCTAGTACACCCAGAGCTGTGGCATTCGCTCCCAGATCATGGCAAGGCACAGATTGTACTCCGCCATTCCCTAGGAGCTTACCACGACCAGGGCCATGAAGGAAAATGCAGCTATCAGTCATCAATGTTCTGTCTAGACCACCAGGCTCGGGAGTCATAGGAGCAACACACTGCCAGGGGGACTCTACCGAGGCAACCATCAACCGAATCTTAGGCCAAGCAGACAACCCATATAAGGCACATGAGGGTTCAGAGCTCTCCGACCCATTGACAGGTGGACACCCAGCCTTTACACAACCATTCAATTGATCAGGCAGGGCAGTGGGCAGAGGCACATCAGACTGGACAGCGGGCACTGGATCATCAGACTGGGCAGTGGGCACTGGATCATCAGACTGCACAGCGGGCACTATATCACCAGACTGGACAGTGGGCACTGGATCGTCAGACTGGACAGCGGGTACTGGATAATCAGACTGGACAGCGGGTACTGTATCGTCAGACTAGACAGCAGGCACTAGATCATCAAACTGGACAGTGGGCACTGGATCATCAGACTGGACAGCGGGCACTGGATCGTCAGACTGGACAGCAGGCACTGGATTGTCAGACTGGACAATGGGCACTGGATCATCAGACTGGACAGCGGGCACTGGATCATCAGACTGGACAGCAGGCACTGGATTATCAGACTGGACAGCAGGCACTGAATCATCAAACTGGACAGCGAGCACTGGATCATCAGACTGGACAGCAGGCACTGGATTGTCAGACCGGACAGCAGGCACTGGAATATCAGATTGGACAGCAGGTACCAGATCAGCAGACTGGATAGCGGATACAGGATCAGCAGACTGGACAGCGGGCACTGGATCATCAGGAATGGGATCAGCGTGCACAGGATCAGTGGGCACTGGATCATCAGGCAGAGGATCAGTAGGCACCGGGTCATCAGACACAGGATCAGTGGGCACTGGATCATCAGGCACATGATCAGTGGGCACCGGGTCATCAGGCACTGGATCAGCAGGCACTGGGTCATCAGGCACAGGATCAGCAGGCACCGGGTCATCAGGCACTGGATCAGCAGGCACTGGGTCATCAGGCACAGGATCAACAGGCACCGGGTCATTGGGCACAGGATCAGCAGACACCAGGTCATCAGGCACTGGATCAGTGGACACTGGGTCATCAGGCACTGGATCAGCAGGCACCGGGTCATCAGGCACAGGATCAGCAGGCACCAGGTCATCAGGCACAGGATCAGCAGGCACCGGGTCATCAGGCACAGGATCAGCAGGCACCGGGTCATCAGGCACAGGATCAGTGGGCACCGTGTCATCAGGCACAGGATCAGTGGGCACTGGGTCATCAGGCACAGGATCAGCAGGCACCGGGTCATTTGGCACAGGATCAGCGGGCACCGGGTCATCAGGCACTGGATCAGTAGGCTGGACAGCATGTTCAGGTCTGTCAGAAGCAGGCCAAACTCTATTGGCAATTGTGGGGGCATACTGGAACAAATCAGCTGGTGAAGGAGCATACTGGAACAGATCAACTGGTGTAGGAGCAGACTGGAACAGATTGACTGGTGTAGGAGCAGAGTGGAACAGATCGACTGGTGTAGGAGCAGACTGGAACAGATTGACTGGTGTAGGAGCAGACTGGAACAGATTGAGTGGTGTAGGAGCAGCCTGGAACAGATTGGCTGGAGTAGGAGCAGACTGGAACAGATCGGCTGGTGTAGGAGCGGACTGGAACAGATCAGCTGGTGTAGGAGCAGACTGGAACAGATCAGCTGGTGTAGGAGCAGACTGGAACAGATTAGCTAGTGTAGGAGCAGACTGGAACAGATCGGCTAGTGTAGGAGCAGACTGGAACAGATCAGCTGGTGTAGGAGCAGACTGGAACAGATCGGCTGGTGTGGAAGCAGACTGAAACAGATCAACTGTTGTGGAGGCAGATTGGAACAGATTGGCTGGTGTAGAGATGGGCTTGAGCAGGTTGGCTGTTGTAGAGGCAGGACTGGATATTGGCTGAATTGTGCGGGTTGGAAAAGACTTCTGTTTCTTCTTAGGTTTAATCACTGAAGTTCTGTAAGTGACTGCAGGGCTGTAAGTAGGGGACGCAGCCGATGGAAAAGTATGGCTGGAGTATAGTAAAAAAGAGGGAGCGGTCGCTAAGGGGGATCTTTGTGGACTTGTTGCAGGCAGCGGAGAAGAGGTAGGTGGGTTAAAGGCAGGGTAGGTGCAGCAGGTGGAAGCGGGGTACTGATATTTGGTTGGTAGCAGAGTATATTGGGCTGTGACTGTGCTTGCTGTAGGTCAAGGAGAGAGAGACCTCTGAACAAACTGGTGGCTAGTGGATGGATGCATGTCAACAGATGTCAAGCTTGGAGTAAAGGCTGAACAAATGTCAATTTACACTCTCCTCATCTAACTAAAGAGTGTACCGCATTGATACAATCTAACAGAGCCTTTTGTGAAAACGCAGAGTGATGTTCCAAAAAATAACTTTTATCGTCTTCTAAGAGCCTGACAAGCGACACCACCTTACATACAGGGGCAGATTATAATCATCACCGCCAGTAGGAGTACTTGACAAAGCAAACTCTGCACAAACCTGAATCAAAGGCTGAACCTCTTCAATTATCATACTGCTCTGATCAACTAGGGAATGAACAAGATGTATACATTCCAAAAGCTGGTCACTGGTCCACTCCTTCAATGTCTGGCGGCAATAATCCTCTGTCAGCAGCAGAGAGAAATAAATAACCTCCTCCGGATGCATGTTATCGCAACCAGCAAAACCAAGATTGCTTTTCTCTGCAGCCACTTCTCATCAGGACTGGCCTTGGCTTTATGTTATGAACTGGTGTGACCAGAAATGTGTGGACTGCACAGAAAATACCAAACACAAGCGTAAATGAAATAAGAGGATTTATTACAAGATAAGTAACAGTAAACTAAAACGCACAACCAAAACAGCAAACGGTATAGCCAACCAAAAGCACAGAGCTAGTGAAACTACATAACCATGTAAAGGGAAATGTCCAAACCGTAAACTTTAAGTCAGGCCAGGGTCATACACAGAAGATCAGTGAGAAGGAAACGGGAGCAGGACAAGACAGGATTCAGGGGTTCAGGATTATGGTTTCAGGATGCAGGTCACAGGATACAGGTCACAAGTCTCAGGTTTAAGAGGCACAAGGAAAGCAAACGCCAAGGCACCCAGCATATGGCAGACAAGGTTTATATGTCCTTCCTGTAATGAGCATCAGGTGGTGACTCATGAGCCTCTGGTTGCTGGGAGACACCCACTGGTGGCCACTGGAACTGCAGTAGTCCAGGAGTCATCAGCGCCACGAGCTGGAGGGACTATTCCTGACACAAGGTCTCCTTTTACCCTGATTATTCAGCCAAATTCACATTCTATGAGGTCAGGAAGTGGCTCCAACTGCTTCATCTCACTTATGCAATGTTATATCCAGCCAGGCTGCGGACTGTGGCCTGTGGGCAATCACATTTTTTTGAGAAAGCCTCAGATGCTTCCTCATGGCTGAATGTGAACAAACCCTCCCTGAGGAACCGACCGTCTGGGTCAGTGGATACTTGAAAAATTATGTGAAGGTCCTTTAATGTTTCACTGGGATGCTCTTACCCTTTCACCCTCTTGGATCATTAATTGTCCACATGGAAGGTATGTGGCTCCCATTCATAGTTGCCAGCAGTAACACCTACCTTGTGACTCTGTGAGGGTAATACTCCTACCTATCTTAACTACAATGGATATGCTCCTTTATTTTGCTATGTCTGATAACATTGCTGATGACATTCTCAGCAAAATACACACTGTCTGGAGTGGTTCTATACTCTCATTTCAGTATTTGGTACTTTACCTTCTTTTTTTGTTTATTACCAATCGGATGGACATGTGTAACTGTCCTTTTCACTGGCTGAACATTTCTTTTGCACCTTGTTGCCACAGCCTTACTCCTCAGGTATGGATTCAACAGCATACAGATATGTGCTATCTATGGTATACTGACACAGCTGCTCAACAAGGTATAACTTTGAGGGACCCCTTGTATTCCTCTATGTTCCCTTAATCAGCTTTTTCATGACGGATTTACCGATAGTGTTATTGAATATTAGAGGAAGACGAAACCCACTTAAACATACCATGGTGAACTCTGTTCTTAAGCAATACCAGACAGCCATTATATGCCTGCAAGAGACCCATACGACTACAGAGGCACTAGGTTGCCTGAGATGTTGCTGGGTGGGATATACCTGCCACTTCTTTCACAACTCCTATTCATGTGGAGTCAGCCTCCTGGTGCATTGCCAAATTGCTTTTGAGGCTTTGATGCGGGAGGTGGATGGTGAGGGCAGATATATCTTTCTTCATTGTAAAATATTTCATTTTGTATGTGTTCTAGCCATTGTGTATGTTCCACATCCCTTTTCTACACTGTTCCTTAGGCAGTTAATGTACTTCCTTCTTGACAAACTGGATGTACCGCTAATGATTATGGGCGATTTTAATGGATATTTGTGCCCCACACTAGACAAGCATCCACCTATAGCTGTAGGCCCTCACTTTAAGGGAATCATGCTAAACAAATGTTTGAAAATGAAGTGGGTTGGTTGGACCTCTGGAGATGTAGACATCCTGGGGAATGTCAATTTTCTTGCTTCTCTAAAACTTGCATGTCATATCCAGAATAGATCTATGCCTGGTCACCTCTAACTGTGCTTCATATGTATTTAAACTTATTTATGCCACTAGGACAGTGTCTGATCACTCTCCCCTGGTTGCATTACTCACCGCTCAACCTCAGTCTAATCTACCTAAAGCCCCCTGGAAGGGCAACCTTTTATGGCTCAAACTATTTCCAGATACCGTGACTCTTGCATCCCACATTGCTGATTATTATACACACAGCCTTTCATGGTCCCCTTCTTTGTTGGGATGACTTTAAATGTTACCTATGGAGCCTATTTATCTCTGAAATTAAAGCGGTGCAAAATGCCACCCGGGGACATGATTCACACCGTACTCAAAGGGCCCAGGAGGTGGAGAGGAGATGCTTCTCTGACCCCAACACAATAAATCAGGAGACATGGTTAGAAGCTCAGAGAGTACTTCAACAACTGAGTCTTTCCACTGCAGAAAGAAAGCGTTTTTTTTAGAAATCAGGCCTACTATGAGGAGGGTGAGCAGACTGGTCATCTGCTGGCTAAAATTGTTACTGCACAACAGGGGCAACCCCTATTTCTGCCGTGAACTTGATGGATGGGACTCCCGTGAACTAATACTGAATGAGCTGGTATGGTTCTATGAAGAGTTATACCAACCCAAAACCCAGGGGTCCTTGCCCGCTATTAGTAGTTATCTGGACTAGGTTGCTCTCCCACAGATCTCTTTGGCGCACAAGAGGAACTTAGATTCCCTACTTAAAGTAAAAGAGATTACAGCAGCTATAGCCTCTTTTCCAATTTGCAAGGCCCCGGGAGATGATGGCATTCCCATTGAGGTATATAAGCTTTACTCGGCCAAGTTAGCACCACAGTTACTGACAGTATATAAAACAGCCCTGGAGAGGGGGTGTTTGCCGGAATCTATGACCAGGGTGCATGTTGTATTAATCTTAAAACCAGGGAAGGCTTATACTGATTCAAACACATATAGACCCATATCTTTGTTGCCTGTGAATATTAAAATTCTGGCAAAAATACTAGCCACACACTTGAATAAGTATATTTCTACAGCTATACACTCTGACCAATCGGGCTTCATGCAACTTAAGTCTACGGCTATCAATATTAGAAGGGTCTACCTTAATATGCAAACCCAGGCTGACAACATGAGACACAGAGCGTTCCTGTCATTGGATGCCAATAAGCATTTGACAGCATAGAGTGGCTGTACCTCTAGCATACTCTGAGGCATTTTGGCTTCGGGGAGGTCTTTGTGCCCTGGGTCCAGCTGCTCTATCACTCTCTGGTGGCTTCCATCAGAGAAGGTGGCAGGGTTTCGAGACCTCTTGGGTAGGGGTACAAGAAAGGGGTGTCCGCTTCCCCCCCTGCTCTTTGCCCTTGACATCGAGCCCTTGGCAGCTATAATACATGCAGACAATCAGATAGTGGGCTTTCAATATGGAGAGTTGTGTGAGAAAATAACCCTTTATTCTGATGACATGTTGCTGTTTCTTGGTAACACTGACACCTCCCTCAAAGATGTCATGACAGTTATCACCTCCTTTGGATCATACTCTGGTCTAACGATCAATTGGGCCAAGTCTGCTCTACTGCCTCTTGATACTGATGTTTCCCCATCATTAGTCACTTTTTGCCCCATACCTGTGGTCTAGTCGTTTAAATATCTGGGAGTAGTTATCTCTCCCACCATAACGGATTACTGTGCACTCAATATTACACCACTTCTACATAGGTTTAAAGCTAAGATTATGGTATGGAATAAGTAATGGCTATCGATGATTGTGAAAGCAAATCTCATAAAAAAGATTATCATGCCCCAACTCCTTTACGTTTTCCACTGGTAAATCCTCTATATACTTTCAGACATGTTAATACCATTTTTCGATCCTTGCTATGGAGGGATAAATCCCTGAGGGTTAAACTAGAACAGCTCCAGCGACCCAAGGATGGGGGGGTGGGGGTTGCCCTGCCTAACCAGCGGTTATATAACCTAGTGGCACAATTACAGCACCTGGTTGGGGCATTCTCGCTTGGGACTAATTTTATGAGCTCATTGTCCCCATCTGCACTATCCATTATGCAATTTCCCATGAAAACACAGGATATACTGGGGGGGGGGCTTAGAATCCTCATGTTTAATACTTCTAACACGCAATATCCCACATACTCTCTGATTCAAAAAATCTGGTTAAACATGCGGTCTATACAGAGTGTTACAGGATTCACAGACTACAGTCCGCTCTGGCATAATCCCATGTATACAGAACTAGTGATCCTGCCATGTGCAGGGATGTGGACACGATGGGGCATCACTCATTTGAGGCAGATTTTCCTTTGAGGACTTACGAGCTGCCTTCCATCACCCCTCCACAATGCACTTTTACTACCTCCATTTTCAGCGTGCCGTTCACTTCCAGGGTGTATCCGCTGACTGGTCTCAGTCCCCCACACCAGTGTTTTGGTATCTTCAGTCTGTACAAGACACCAAAGGGTTTATTTCTAATTGTTATGGAATGCTATTGCTGTCCTACTTAGAAGGTTACCCTTGTAATGCCAAAGAGAAATGGGAGCAAGATATGGGTCCGATAGATGATGAGCTGTGGGATAATGTCCTCGAGTCAATACTGCATAGTTCATCGAACATGGCGCAAAGACTCTCCCAACTGTATATTGTGCTTTGTGTGCACTATATTCCCTTAAAACTACACAGCATGGGTATCGTACAAACTCCACTATGCACTAAGTGCACTACTAAGAATAGGGATCTTATACATCTTCTATTGCTGCCCCAAACTACATTGTTACTGGAAGGCAGTGGTTAGTACCATTAACTCAATATTTTACGTTACAATACCACTGGAGCCCATCAGATGCATACTGGGGATCTTGGACAATTTCCCACTTACAGAAATTCAAAAAATAGCTATTAACAGAGCCATGTTTCAGGCCCGTAGGCTTCTTCTGTTACAATAGAAGAGTGATAGAGCCCGCAATCATAAAGAATGGGTCTTGAGTATGGGACATACTCTTAAACTTGAAAAATTAATATTCCAGAATCGTGGCTGTTTGCACAGGTTTGATAGGTTGTGGGATGACTGGCTAGCAATACCAGGTCTTACACCTCTGGATTTAGTAATGGATAGAATATTGGGTTGATCTTTACCCTATAGTAATCAGTGGTGTTGTTGGAGCTATTCCCTGTATTTCTTGCCAAATGTGGGAAAACTCCTCTATTTCTAGCATCAATTAAATAACTTTGTAATGTTTTTCTGTATGTGCCTTGCAAGTACCCACTCTTCTCTGATTATGGGATGCTGTATATGGCACGTAGACGCTCTGAAATTCCTTTATTGTCATGCATTTTGGCTGTGTATGCTATGCTTGCTTGTTTAAGTTTAATAAACGTTATTCCTGATTTAAAAAAAATAAATCCCTATGCACAGCCATATCTGCCAAGTAAGTAAAAGTATAGGTAATTACAAATATCATACAATCATTGACCAATAGTTACCACCAGTATACTCAAACATGGGCAACAGCCCTTATGGTGTATGACTATGAGTGTGATAGAGTGAAGGTAACACAAGTTTGCAAGAGGTGTCTCTACACATTTTGCAGAAATTATAGCCTACTTCCTCAGGAGACCACAGTAAGAGCTACAATATGCAGAGTATACCCAACCCCAAGCTGGACACCACTGAAGGATGAGAGCTACCGAACTGGTCTCCCCCAGATGAGAATGCAGGTATCAGTACAGAAGGGGCATCTATTAAATGTAGCCAAAAAATAAAACCCTGCTACTCTTGGCACATAAAACAACTCAGGATTCCAGTTGGTGAAGGGGCATAGTGGTCTCCAGGCAAGCCCAAGGGAATCAATGTGGTCCCCGTACACATACGTTATAACAATATATATGTGGTAAGGTGGCTGTAGATGTCCGCCAACCACAGGAACAAAGTAAAAATTTTGCTGCATCTCATTCTCAAAAAAGGGGTCAACCTCTCTTCAAATTCAGTACAGAAGAGGAGTATTAACCAGTTGCCCAGCGTATTGCGTACATTTACTGCTGCAAAGTGGCAGCTGTACGCAGATCGCCATTTATAGACGGCGCTCACGACTGCGGCTAGGGGACACCCTTGCGCTCCCCCGCGGCAGGAGGGACGGTCAGATTCGCTTCAGAACTGATAAATCTACAGGCACAGGCCAATGAATTTTGGTCTGAACCCGCTGATCGGTTCTGGTGAATGAAATGTAAACAGAGGCAGAGGAAGTGATGTTACCTTTCTCGTGGAGCCCTTTTCGGTTCCAGCGAGGGAGAGGAGACATCTAACCGTGAGTTGCACAACAGTCCACTGACACCAGTACACGTAGGCACACATTTCAACCCCCTGATCGCCCCCCCCCAAGTTAACCACTTCAGTTCTGTCACCCCCTGTCACTGTGTCATATATTGCAGCGATCAAATCTTCCATTGATCACTGTAATTTTGTCACTTGTGACACTAATCAGTGTTAGGGTAAGTAGTAGTAGGCCCAGGTAGGTACAGGTGTCCCCCCCTTACCCCCCATAAAGATTTTAACCCCTTGATTGCCCCCCTGTCACCTGTGATCACCGTATAAGTGTCACGGGTAACGCTGCTTGGTAAGGCAGTTTTTTTTTCATCAGATTACCCGCCGTATATATATATATAGTATCTCACAAACGTGAGTACACCCCTCACATTTTTGTAAATATTTTATTATATATTTTCATGTGACAACACTGAAGAAATGATACTTTGCTATGATGTAAAGTAGGGAGTGTACAGCTTGTATAACAGTATAAATTTGCTGTCCCTTCAAAATAACTCAACACACAGCCATTAATGTCTAAACTGCTGGCAACAAAAGTGAGTACACCCCTAAGTGAGTATATCCAAATTCTGCCCAAAGTGTCAATATTTTGTGTGGCCACCATTATTTTCCAGCACTGCCCTAACCCTCTTGGGCATGAAGTTCACCAGTGCTTCACAGGTTGCCACTGGAGTCCTCTTCCACTCCTCCACGGCAACATCACGGAGCTGGTGGATGTTAGAGACCTTGTGCTCCTCCACCTTCCATTTGAGGATGCCCCACAGATGCTCAATAGGGTTTAGGTCTGGAGACATGCTTGGCCAGTTCATCACCTTTACCCTCAACTTCTTTACCAAGGCAGTGTTCATCTTGGAGGTGTGTTTGGGGTTGTTATTGTGTTAGAATACTGCCCTGAGGCCCAGTTTCCAAAGGGAGGGGATCATGCTCTGCTTCAGTATGTCACAGTACATGTTGCCATTCATGGTTCCCTCAATGAACTGTAGCTTCTCATTGCCGGCAGCACTCATGCAGCCTCAGACCATAAAACTCCCACCACCATGCTTGACTGTAGGTAAGACACACTTGTCTTTGTACTCCTGACCTGGTTGTCACCAGACACGCTTGACACCATCTGAACCCAATAAGTTTATCTTGGTCTCATCAGACCACAGGACATGGTTACAGTAATCCATGTCCTTAGTCTGCTTGTCTTCAGCAAACTGTTTATGGGCTTTCTTGTGCATCATCTTTAGAAGAAAAAAGGATTTCTAAGGGTGTAAACTTATGCTTTCACCCCACACTACCTATCACAGTTTTGGAGGCCATGAAATGCCCAGATAGCAAAAAATAAAAAACAAATTACCCCATTTTGGAAAGTAGACACCCCAAGCTATTTTCCAGGAGGCATGTTGAGTCCATGGAATATTTTATATTTTGCCACAAGTTTTTCTTTTTTTTTACACAAAGTTGTCACTAAATTATATGGTGCTCAAACATGCCATAGGTATTTGTGGAATTACACCCCAAAATACATTCTGCTACTTCTCCTGAGTACGGGGATACCATATGTGTGAGACTTTTTGGTAGCCTAGCCGTGTACAGAACCCCAAAAACCAATCACCGTCTTCAGGCTTTCTAAGGGCATAAAATGGTGATTTTACTCCTCGCTACCTATCACGGTTTTGAAGGCCCTGAAATGTGAAGGCAGCACAAAAGCCCCTCAAATGACCCCATTTTGGAAAGTAGACACCCTAAGGTATTTGCTAAGAGGCATTGTGAGTATTTTGCAGCTCTCATTTGTTTTGGAAAATGAAGAAAGTAAAGGAAACAGTATTTTTTTTATTTTTTCAACTTTCAAAACTTTGTAACAAAAAGCAAAATCTGCAAAATACTCAACGTGCCTTTCAGCACATAGCTTGGAGTGTCTACTTTACAAAATGGGGTCATTTGGGGGGGGGGGGGTTGTGCTATCTGGGCATTCCATGGCCTCCAAAACTGTGGTAGGTAGTGAGGAGTGAAATCAATAATTAAATTTTCGGGGTCCTGTACATGGCTAGACCACCAAAAAGTCTCACATATGTGATATCCCCATATTCAAAAGAAGCAGCAGAATGTATTTTAGGGGGTAATTCCACATATGCCCATGGCATGTTCAAGCAACATATCATTTAGTGGCAACTTTGTGTAAAAAAAAAAAAAAAATTGTCATTTTGTGGCAAACTGTGGCAAAATATAAAATATTCCATGGACTCAACATGCCTCTCAGCAAATATTGTGGGGTGTCTAATTTTAAAATGGGGTCATTTGGGTTTTTTTTTTTTGCTATCTGGGCATTTCATGGCCTCTGAAACTGTGATAGATAGTGTGGGGTGAAATCCTGAAGGCGGTGATTGGTTTTTGGTGTCCTGTACGCAGCTAAGCTCCAAAAAAGACTCATATATGTGGTATCCCTGTACTCAGGAGAAGCATCAGAATGTATTTTGGGGTGTAATTCCACATATACCCATGGCATGTGTGAGCAATACAGTATATCATTTCAATGGTAACCATGTGTAATTTTTTTGTTGTTGTCATTTTTCAATTACTCGTGACAAAAAAAATAAAATATTTCATGGACTCAACATGCCTCTCAGCAAATAGCTTGGGGTGTCTACTTTCCAAAAAGGGGAATTGGGGGGGGGGTTGTGCTATCTGGGCATTTCATGACCTCCGAAACTGTCATAGGTAGTGTGGGGTGAAAGCATAAGTTTACGCTTTTAGAAATCCTGAAGGTGGTGATTAGGTTTGGGGTTCTGTACACGGATAGGCTCTCAAAAAGTCTCACTCATGTGGTATCCCCATACTTAGGAGAAGCAGCAGAATGTATTTTGGGGTATAATTCCACATATACCCATGGCATGTGTGAGCATTATATTATTTCAATGACAACTATGTGTAATTTCTTTTTCTTTTTTTTTTGTAATTTTTCAATCACTTGTGACAAAAAAAAAAAAATATTCAATGGGCTCAACATGCCTCTCAGCAAATTCCTTGGGGCGTCTAGTTTCCAAAATGGGGTCATTTGGGGAATTTTGTACTGCCCTTCCATTATAGCACCTCAGAAATTTAGATAGGCAGTTATAAAATAAAAGCTGCGTAAATTCCAGAAAATGTACCTTAATTTGTAAACGCTATAACTTTTGCACAAACCAATAAATTACTTTTTTTACCCAAGACATGCTAAATGCAGTTTGGCAAAAATATATGACTAAAATTGTGTTTATTGTATTTTTTTAATAACAAAAAGTTGAAAATATAATTTTGTTCAAAATTTTCTGTCTTTTTTTGTTTATATCTCAAAAAATAAAAAACACTGAAGTGATCAAATACCACCAAAAGAAAGCTCTATTTGTGGGAAAAAAGAACACACATTTTGATTGGGTGCAGCATTGAATGGCCACGCAATTACCAGTTAAATCAGCGCAGTGCCAAATTGTAAAAAATGCTCTGGTCATTAAGGGGTAAATTCTTCCGAGGCTGAAGTGGTTAAGTAAAATAAAAATTTTAGACCGGTATACCTGCAAAAGAAGAGAGTGAATATTTAACTTTCCTCATGCTTGAACTCCTGAAACAATGCTCCATTCAAGAGAAATGCAGTTAATGTGACTATATGTACAGTTGTATTCCACAAATTTTCTTCATTTGCTATGGTCAGAGTACATGTCCTGCCTAAGCTGCATGTGCACTGCAATTCCAACAACTGTGCAGTGGTCAGTTTAGGAGACACTTGTTTTATAACTATACATGAACCAGGAAAACTATTTTCAGTAACCCTGTAGTACTAATCTACAAAGAATGCCCTGGCTGATATTTATCATATAAATAGTATTTATTTACATGTTGAGAGGTTAATCTAGTTACAGAGAATCCTCAGAAACTGTAAATTATTTTAACCCTAATTCACTCACCCTCATGAAATTGAATCAAATATTAAATTATTGTTTCAAAAAGGTCACAATTTTAAAATTCTTTGAAACTTTAAGATTAAATCTCATTTTGAAATGGTGAAATGCCTATTAAAGTATCCTTAGCTTTAGACATACTTATATTTTTAAAGTAGCTTTGGAAATAGAAAACAAAATGGGCACATTGGAAAGTATCTGTGTCACTTTATATAAAAACTGGACCAGTATGTAGAAGAAAAGAAGTACCAATGTGCATTTATGCAGTACTTTTTGCTATTATCTTTAAAACAGTGCAAGCTATTATGGCTAGTAAATCATTGTATTAAGATAGCATTTTCATTTCCTTTCATCTATATGCTAATATTTCTATGTGTTAATGTACTTTTCTGTTCATCTTAGTACTTCAGTGTCAAGTAATTGCAAATCTACTCAATCTCTAATTCAGAGACAAAGAACAAAATCAATGTTTGCATCAAATAAAGAAATATCTTGTAATATTAAAAGATGAATATTATTGGAAACATAATTAACACCTGCACGCAGAGAAAGCAGCAAATATGATTATAAACATAGTAAAAATATACCAAAGTCAATATCAATTTCACACATATGTAAATACAAGGACGACTTAGTATATGCAATTATTCTGACATCTGACCTGTGATTAGGTCTGTATTATTTAACAAAACTGGATCACAGAATAATGGAAATCCACTCTTTTAACAATTCAGCACAATTGACCCCATTATTTTCTTGGTGAGACAATGTTTAATTTGCCAGTATTATTACTGGTTCACTGAATGCATAGCATTGGGACTGACAGACTGTGCAGAAGAACTCTATGGGCATATTGGCACCAGGTATTGGTTACAATCACACTCTGGATCATGGTAAAACTAAATCATGGATACAGGGCTCAAGTGAGCCATTTTCTTTGGGGGGCTGATGGCCATAAAACAGGGGAAGCTTTAGCAATTTGTTTTTGCTGGTGCCAGTATAATTGGGGGTGCTAAGTTCCCAGATCTGATTTGAATGTTGTAATAAAAGCAAACATACCAATATGAGAAATAATAAGCCAGAAAATGAAAAATGTTGTATCGGAAGCAGCAAAACAAAAAATAAAAAAATAATAAGAAACCACTTGGACACAGCGGAGAGCATATAGTGTGCTGAATGTTGTGCATACCCCTCTGTGCAGAGGGTGCACCCCAAAGATGTATAGAGTCAGGGCCTGGATTTGAACCTGGAACCTCAACTGTGTCAGGCAGTGTCTCTTCTAACTGAGCCACCTGGAATGATGGATAGCCCCTTGGACAATTCCTTAACCACTTCAGCCCCGGAAGGATTTCACACTTTAGGACCTGAGCACGTTTTGCGATTCAGCACTGCGTCGCTTTAACTGACAATTGTGCAGTCGTGCGATGTTGTACCCAAAAAAAATTTGCATCCTTTTTTTCCCCACAAATAGAGCTTTCTTTTTGGTGGTATTTCAGCCCCCCTGTGTTATTTCTGACCGCCGCTATAAATAAAAAAAGCGACAATTTTGCAAAAAAAAATCAGTTTTTCTTACTTTTTGCTAAAATACAAATCCAAAAAAATATATAAAAAAAACATTTTTTTTCATTGGTTTTGGCCGATTTATATTCTTCCTCATATTTTTGGTTAAAAAAAATCACAATCAGCATTTATTGATTGGTTTGCGCAAAAGTTGCCACTTTTACAGATGCTGAGAATTAATTTCTGGGTTTTTTTATTTTTTTATTTTTTACTAGTAATGGCGGTGATCTGCGATTTTTAGCGGTACTGCGATATTGCGGCTGATGTTGTCACCTTTTTTTCCATGTTCTAATGTATTGCGGGAGCACTGGTAATTCACTTGAAAGTATAATATTGTTCTGAGCATTGGAAAGATTGGAGATTACACCTGGAAGGGAATTACCATTGGGAGTTTTATACCTGCTGCCTGCCAGACCCCTGGAAGGGGATAATGCCTATTTAACCATTGAGTGAGGTGAGCGGACAATGTAGCTGGTGGAGGATAGAGATATGCACCAAAAGTTTTTTCCACGCACTTATTGGGGTCTTCAGTCTATAATCCTTCTGCTTATGGATCTATCTCCATGTTTAAAGGTCCCTGTTTGAAGAAAAAAAAACATTTGATGAACTTTCCCTTGCAGCTTGCTGATTTTTTTGTTCACTTTTTTGAATTGCACACATTGTTTATATGTTTGTATGATTTTTTTTGCTTATAGACTTATTTCTATGAATAAGTGTACCTATTTGAAGGAAAGTTAGATGAACTTTTTCTGACTTTCCCTGGTTGCTTGCTGATTTTTTCACCTTCAAATTTTTTTTTGGCAGAATGGTTACAAAAATTGATTGTGATATTTTGTACATGTTTACTGATTGCACTTTGCACTATTAGCACTTATATATGAATTTACCTATTGTGTTTTTTTTGCACATAGATATTTTATGCTTGTTATTGATAAATATTGAGCATTTATAGGGTTAAGCGCTGCACATTTATGGTTTCATATTGTTAATTAGTGGAAAGCACTTTTCTTGTGTCAGCAGCTCTTAGGTTGGATAGATTGATTTGCGCTGATTGTTTTTTTTTATTATTTTAATGTGCACAGATGAATGAAGAAGTTTAAAGAAGGGTAAACCAGCACTGAAGACAGTTCATACAGCGGAAGACCATCAACTGTGACAACTCACATGAATCATTAGTGGCCAAATTGATTAGTGAGTGCAGACGAGTCACAATCATTAGCTTGCTGCACAACTGGAATGTGGTCATGATATTATACAGAAGATGATGGAAGGCTTAGGGCAGGCATCCTCAAACTACGGCCCTCCAGCTGTTGCGGAATTAAACATCCCATGAGGCATAAAACTCTGACATTCACAGTCATGACTAGGCATGATGGGAATTGTAGTTCCTGAACAACTGGAGGGCCATAGTTTGAGGACCCCTGGCTTAGGGCATCAGAAAGGGTGTGTAAAGTGGGTACCTTGGCAGTTCATACCAGATTTGAAGGAGAGAAGGATGGAAGGCTGCTCTGATCTGCTGAATGCATTTGAAGCTAATGAAGACACTTTTTTTTGCCAATCTGGTGACAGGGGATGAATCGTGGCATATCTTTGTAATCTAAAAATGAAGAATCAGTCCATGGAATGGTGTTATATCTCTTACCCAAAGTCAAAGAAGTTAAAGAGCCAACGATCGGTGCAGAAAGTCATGGTGACTGTTTTTTGGAATGGGCATAATTTTCCTTGATTTTATGAAACGTGACCACAGTGTGACCAGCGAGCAGTACATTGAGATACTTAAGAAGCCTAGAGAAGACATTAGGAGCAAGAAAGAACAATTATCTGAAAAAAATCTATATTTGGCATGACAATGCATGACCACACACATCTTTGGCAACAACTCAGGGTGGTCGGCAAGTTCAGCTGCCCATTGTTCCCCCATTCACCATACAGCCCATATTTGGAGCCCTCTAACTTCCACTTGTTTGGTCCAATGAAGGACAGTCTTCGAGACAATTATTTGATGGCACAGACAAAGTGAAAGTGGACGTGAAGAAGTGGGTACAACTTTGCAAATCTGAAATTTTTCAAAGAGTATTCGAGAGATGGGATCAACAATGGTGCAAATGCATCTCTTGTAATAGAGACTATGTTGAGTAATTCATACATAAACACAGAATGCAATTAATTGAAAATCTCATAAAATCATTCTTTGTTCTCAATAGAAAACATATCAAATGTTTAAACTGAGAAAATGTTTCATTTTAAGAAAAAAATAAGGTTTTGAAATTGATGGCAGCAACATGTCTCAAAAAAGTCGGGAAAAGGTAATATTACCACAATGTAGCATCCCCTCCCACTCTGTAAATGTCTGGGAACTAAGGAGACCAGTTTCTGAAATTTTGGAAGAGGAATGTTGTTCCATTCTTGCTTGATATAGGATTAGAACTTTAAAGTATTTTTCATTTCAAGATCCACCAAACATTTTCAATTGGTGGAAGGACTGGACTGTAGGCAGGCCAGTTAGCACCTGGAGTCTTCTACTATGAAGCTATGCTGTTGCTATAGATGTAGTATGCAGTTTAGCATTGCCCTGCTGAAATATTCAAGACCTTCCCTAAAAAAGACATCTTCTGGATGGGAGCATATGATGCTCTAAAACCTGGATATGTCTTTCAGCATTGATGGTACCTTTCTAGATGTGCAAGCTGCCTATTCCATATGCACTAATGCAAGCCCATACCATTAGATATGCAGGCTTTTGAACAGAGCACTGCTTACAAGCATGAATATCCCTCTCCTCTTTAGCCTGAAGGATGCAACGCCCATGGTTGCCAAAAAGAGTATCATCAAATTTTTGATTACTCTGACCACAGAACAGTTTTCCACTTTGCAACAGACCGTTTTAACATGAGCTTTGACCCATAGAATATGGCAGCATTTCTCGATGATGTTTAGATATGGCTTCTCCTTTGCTTGATAGAGCTTAACTTGCATTTTTGGATGACATGCCAAATTGTGTTCAAAGACATTGGTTTTGGCAGTATCCCTGAGCCCATGCATTGATATCGATCATAGAATCATGCATGTTTTGAACACAGTGCCTTCTGAGGGCCTGTAGATCTCAGGCATCCAATATTGCATTTCAGCCTTGTCCCTTGTGCACAGCGATTTCTCCAGATTCTTTAAATCTTTAGATTACATATATTTACTACAGATGATGATATATTAAAACATGTGGAACATTATTCTGAAATTGTTAAACAAATTTTAGACCCAGCCTTTCAATAATTGGTGAATCTCTGCCCATCTTGACTTCTGAGACACTCTGGGATTGATTTACTAAAGGCAAATCCACTCTGCACTACAAGTGCACTGCAAGTGCACTTGGAAGTTCACTCCAAGTGCACTTGGAAGTGCAGTCATGTAGATCTGAGGGGAGATATGAAATGAGGAGAAGCTGTGCTGATTTCTATCATCCAATAATGCGCAATTAAAAATGCTGTTTTTTATTTTCCTTGCATGTCTCCCTCAGATCTACAGCGGCTGCACTTCCAAGTGCACTTGCAGTGCACTTGTAGTGCAAAGTGGATTTGCCTTCAGTAAATAAACCTCCCATCTGGTGATTTCTGTTGGTGTAAAATGTTTCCAGTCTGTTATTAATCAGCACTGATTTGCGACTAAAAGGCTAATCCCAAGTCAAGCATTTAAGTTTCTTCTCTACACATAAGGATAACACAATTTTTTTAAATGATGCAATTTAATGTTTTTCATAATCATTTTTTTTTTGCAGAATTCTGTCCAGAACAGATAAGTGCAGCTTTACTTACTCCTAAAGCATTTCTTATGGCTAAACAATTAGTGTGTCGGAGTGTCTGAAGCAATTGGCTTGTTGTATTATTGGAAGTGGAAATGTCAAAGATAAACTGATATGTTGACTCAAACACTATTAATGATATACTGTAGTTCTCCCATTGATTCCTATTGGCGTGGCCATAGTAACAGTTCTAAGCTGAATACTCAAACTATTTTATTAAGACAGAGAGCAGCTTCTTTTGTGCATCCCAGGAAACGCATAACCTGATGCATGCCTTCTTGTGGGCATTATTTCTGTTACAGTAAAGTTTGTATTAAGATCAGGAGGAAGGATACAATGAGCTTTATAAAATAGACAGTGTATGAAACATTAGCAATAATGAGAAAGTGGAACAGAGGAGATTAAGTGGTTGCAGTGGTGTGCAAAATTCAAAAACTTTTCAAAACCCAAAAGTGGCACTTCCGCTTTAACCACTTCAATACCAAGGACGTCATATGACGTCCTTGACTTTGAGTGGCGATATCTGAATGGTGCGTCATATGGCGTCCAGCAGGATAACAGTGTAGCGCACGCCCACGGGAGGGCGCATCGCGGCAAACGCGGGTGGCCCGTGTCCCCTTGACACGGGCCATCCCCGATCAGGGTAAACAGCCAATAAAATCGGCTGTTTACCACGTGATCTGCAACTGATTCTTCTGAAGTGACCGGCTGTGTTTAGACCTTATGGTTGCCTGCCAACTCCGGGTCCGCTAGAATCCCCCCCTTCACAGGTGTGCAGCCCGACACCACAAATTTTACCAAATTTGAATATTTTTCTTTATTTTTCCCTGAGGATTTGCTGCAGATTATTGTGGATGAAACAAACTTGTATGCAGAACAATTTATTGTTGATAACCCCAATTCCTTCTATGCCCGCTTATTTCATTTGCATCGTCTCACGCTAGACAAATTCAAAATATTTTTGGGCCTTGCTCTTAATACGGGGCTTACAAAGAAAAACGAACACCATTCCTTGGTCCACCAACCACACCCACCAAATGCCAATATTCTCAGCAGTTATGTCCAGGACACGCTATGATACAATAATGCGTTTCCTGCATCTCAATGATAATGCGCAGTGCCCTCCCCAAAGTCACCCCAACCACGACAAACTCTACAAAATACGGCCCCTAATCAATTCATTTTCACAGAAATTTGCAAAAGAGTTAATCCCCGATAGAAATATATGTGTGGACGAGTCCCTCGTACATTTTAGTGGCCGGCTGCAGTTCAAGCAGTACATACCAAGCAAGAGAGCCAGGTATTGGATAAAAATGTACAAATTGCATGATCGAGCCACCGGCTATGTATACTCATTCAGAATTTACAAAGGAAAAGACTCCCAGCTCCAGCCCCGTGATTGCCCCACATATATTGTAACCAGTGGGAAGATTGTCTGGGAGCAGGCATACCCCGTTTGGAAAAGGCTACCATTTATGCATTGATAATTATTATACCAGCCTGCCCCTATTTCGCCATCTTTACAGCAAAGACATCCTGGCCTGCGGCACCTTAAAAAAACAGGAAGGGATTCCCACAAAATTTATTGACGCAATGGCTAAACAAAGCGATGAAGTGGAGGGACAAGAAAGAGGTTCACATCCTCTCTATCATCCACAATGACACCGTGGTGGAGGATCAGAGGCAACATGGCACCGTTTTAAAGCCTCAATGTGTTCAGGACTATAACATGTTCATGGGGGGTAGATTTAAATGGCCAGATGCTTCAGCCCTATACGTGAAACTGAGAAGATGACATTTCAACTTTTTCATATGGCCCTGTACAATTCCTTTGTCTGCTTCCAAAAAGCATCCCAAGACCCACCCACCCCCTACCTCAAATATATTGAAGATCTTCTCATTGCCCTCATTTACCAACAAGGACCCATACCAGAAATCATTCGCTCTGATAGCGTGAGCCGGATTCATGAGCAGCATTTTCCCTGCAACATCCCCCCCCACAGAATCCGGAAGAAGACACCAGAGGAAATGTCATATTTGCAGCAAAAGAGGAATTAGAAGAGATACAGGTTTCTATTGCCCCGATTGTCCCTCCCAACCTGGCCTGTGCATTGGAGATTGTTTCAAAATTTATCACACATCTGTCAGATATTAGTCCCCCTTATTTTTAAGATTGTAATTTCCCTGTTTCAACCTTTTGGGATCATTTGCCTGCTACCACATTTTTACCTTCCACGTTAACTGACCCTGGCCTGTTTACCGACGATGTCTTTGCCTACCATTTTAAATCATGTTTCTGACTACCACGTGCACCGAATCTCAGCCTGTTTACCAATAATGCCTTTGCCTGCTGTTTTAAACCACGTTTCTGACATCCACGCCCTAAGCTTGATGGTCCTTCATGCTGCCTGGACCAATACTTTTGGCTGTGCTGACCATAACGCTGCCTGTAGTGACCCAGGACTGTATGGACCATGTTTCTTCCTGCTGCCTGGACAAATACTTTGGCTGTGCTGAACATGTTGCTGCCTGTAATGACCCAGGACTATCTGGACCATGTGTCTTCCTGTTGCCTGGACCAATACTTTGGCTGTGCTGATCATGTTGCTGCCTGTAATGACCCAGGAATTTCTGGACCATATTTCTTCCTGCTGCCTGGACCAATACTTTGGCTGTGCTGACCATATTGCTGCCTGTAATGACCCAGGACTTTTCAGACCATGTTTCATCCTGCTGCCTGCTGCCTCTACTGACTGCCTCTACTGCCTGCTGTCTCTACTGACTATGGACAGTATTTCTGTGTGGACGTCTCTGCCTAATAACATGGAACAATGCTTTGGCTGTGCTTTGGCTGTGTTGATCTCTACCTGTACGAACTATGGACAGTATTCCTGCCTGCTGCCTGGACAATTGCTTTTGCTGTCTCTGACCACATCCCTGCCTGCTGCCTGGACTGATTGCTCTCCTCTGTGGACCACTGCACTACATAATGACAGGTAATCCTTTGTTATTTAGTATGTACATGCTATGTGTTAGAAATATGAAGGGCCTTCAAAAATGTGATCGGTAGTAGAAAATTATATGTGTAATTTATGCTTCTAAAATGCCTGACGGTGCTACTTCAATGTTGGGCCTCGGTATGTGGCCAGGCTGTGTAAAGGTCTCACTCAGGAGGAGTAGTATAATGTATTTTGGGGTGTAATTTTTGCTATGTATATGCTGTGTGTTGGAAATAACTTATAAATGGACAACTTTGTGTAAAAAAATGTGTTTTCATTTTTTTTCCACATTTTCCAAAAACTTCTGGAAAAAAATGAACTATTCAAAAGACTCATTATGCCTCATAGATTATATGTTGGGGTGTAAGCTTTCCAAAATGTGGTCATTTTGTTGGTGATTCCATTGTCCTGGTGCTCCAGGGCCTTCAAAGTGTAATTGGTGGTTGAGAAATGAGATGTGCAATTTATGCTTGTAAAACGCCTGAAGGTGCTATGTCAATGCCAATGTCAATGCTGGGCGTCTGTATGTGGCCAGGCTGTGAAAATGTCCCACACATGTGGTATTGCCATATTCAGGAGGAGTAGTAGAATGTATTTTGGGGTGTAATTTGTTGTATGCATATGCCATGTAAGAGAAATAACCTGTTATAATGAAAATTTTGTGATAAAAGATAAAAAAAACTTGATTTTGCAAAGAATTGTGGGAAAAAATTAAACCGTGAAAAAACTCACCATGCCTCTTACTAAATACCTTGGAATATCTACTTCCCAAAAAGGGGTCATTTGGGGGGTATTTGTACTGTCCTGGCTTGTTAGGGTCTCAAGAAATGAGATCGGCCATCAGTACATCAGGTGTGATCAGATGTGCTCAATTTTCCGTGATTTGCACCATAGCTTGTGGACTCTATAAGGGTCCTTTCACACGAGCGGATCATTCAGGTCCATAAGTTTTTCAGGCGGACCCGAACGGATGCTCCATTGTCCTCTATGGAGCGACGGATGCCAGTGGTGACATGTCTGCTGACATCCAATCCGATCCGCCAAAAACAGACGGATGGAAACCCTATTTTCCATCTGTCTGGCGGATCGGATCGGATGAACAGAGGTCTCTGTTCATCCGATCCTCCATAGAGGAGAATGGAGCTGTGACAGGTCAGTCTCTGCACGGAGTCTGTCCTGTCATCCGCCAGCTCAGCGGGGATCAACGGATTGATCCCAGCTGAGCAGCGGAGCCCGTCAAAATGGGCTCCGCTCGTATGAAAGAGCCCTAACTTTCTCACAGACTAAATAATATCCACTAATTTGGGTTATTTTTACCAAAGATATGCAAAATTTTACAGCAGAGACTAAATAAAAGTGTTTTTTTTTCAAAATTTTCAGTTTTTTCACTTATTTCGCAAAAAATAAAAAACCCAGTGGGGACTAAATACCACCAAAAGAAACCTCAATTTGTAAGAAAAAAATTATAAAAATTTTGTTTGGATACAATGTAGCATGGCTGAGTAATTGTCACTAGTGTTGAGCGAACCCGGACTGTAACGTTCGGGTCCGTACCGAACTTTAGGGTGTCCGTGGCACGGACCCGGACATTTCAAAAATCGTTCGGGTTCGGTCCGGCTTGGGGCCTGGCTTGGGCTTGCTAAAAACTTTACAGGCCCAGGCACGGTGCCTGTGGGATTTCAAGCCATGCCTGGGCTTGCAATGTCAGGCCCAAGCGAGTTGTGATCACTGTTAATGAGTCGGTACGATGTAACATAGGTTTGTTTTAAAAATATTAAAAAAAGAATGTTTAACTCCAAAGAAAACCACCATAAATCAGGGGTGACCCAAAAAATAAAAAACGCTTTATTCACTTTTTTGACTTTTAAAACTTTTTTTTTGTGAAAATAAATCAGAGACGACATTTTAAAACGTATAGAAACCATTTTTATTGGGTTTAATCACCTATAATAAAT
>BLSH010503456.1:939755-950964 GCA_018402905.1 Glandirana rugosa
GCACTTGCCCTAGTTTGAAGATGATTTTAGAACAGTTATATGGCTTCTACCGTTAATTAATACTTTTCAGACACAGTTTGAAGATGATCCACATTCACCTCCATTTTTGCTTTTTTTATGTTTTTATTTTTTTAAAAATATTTACAGTTATTTCCCTGTCCCCATTTTTTTGTAGGGCACTTGCCCTACCCTTACCCCCATTTTACTTCCTTTTGCAGCCCTCTGGGGCTTTCCAGGACTTTCCTACAGCCATTTTTGTGCCTAAAAGTTCGGGTCCCCATTGATTTCAATGGGGTTCGTTGTCCGTGCGATCGTTCGGGTTCCGTCCGGACCCGGACCCGGACTTTGTCCCGAAGTTCGGACGGACCAGCAGAACCCGAACTTCCAGGTGTTCGCTCAACTCTAATTGTCACTCAACATGTGAGAGCACTGAAAGCTGAAAATTGGTCTGGTAGGGAAGTGTTCTAAGTGCATGGTATTGAAGTGGTTAAAGAACGGTGTAAAATTAAAAAGTAAAAAGTAAAGTAAATAATAAAAAAAAAAAAAAATGTAAAGCTCCCTGTCCCCACGAGCTCGCGCACAGAAGCAAACGCATTCCCCCCGCATATGAAAATGGCGTTCAAACCACACTTGTGAGGTATTGCCGCGATCGTTAGAGTGAGAGCAATAATTTTAGCACTAGATCTCCTCTGTAACTCAAAACTGGTAACCTGTAGAATTTTTTAAACATCGCCAATGGAGATTTTTAGGTTGCAAAGTTTGTCACCATTCTGAGAGCGGGTGCAATTTCAAAGCATGACATGTTGGGTATCAATTTACTCGGCGTAACAATATTTTTCACAATATGGAAAAAAAATTGGGCTAACTTTACTGTTGTTTTTTTTTTGTTACTCAAACAAGTGATTTAAAAAAAAAAAAAAAATTGCGCTTGTAAGACCGCTGAGCAAATACGGTGCTACAAAGTTTTGCAGCGACCACCATTTTATTTTCCAGGGTGTTAGAAAAAAATAAATATAATGTTTGGGGGTTTAAGTAATTTTATAGGAAAAAAAAATGTTTTTAATTTGTAAACACCAAGTTAAAAAAATAGGCCCGGTATTGAAGTGGTTAAGCACTCCTTACCCCCTGACATGACCCATTTGGCATGTCATTTTTTTTGGGCTGGGGGGGAGTGGATTCCTAGTTTTGACAGGTACCCAGCTCCCACTTCATGTTTTTGCCACCTAGGCGACTTCTCCTCTCCCCCTAGGCGACTCCCCCTCTTTCCCTCCCTCTCTGCAATCTTCTGGTATATGTCACAGGTCCCAGAAGATTACCTGGCCACTGAGAGAGCGACTCGCACATGCGCATTTTGCACCTGGCTGTAAAGCCACAAACTGTCACAGCCGAGTGCCCACACTTGCAATGCCGGCGCCACAGAGAGGCAGGGGAGAGGAGTGAGGCTTCGGGCAGCCGCATTGCTGGACCGTGGGACAGGTGAGTGGCTGTTTATTAAAAGTCAGCAGCTACACTTTTTGTAGCTGCTGACTTTTAATAAACATAAAAATGAGTGGAACACTGCTTTAACTGTACTACTCATTTTATATAAAAATGTGTTATTATTGTTTTCACTTTTGTTCTACTAAAAAAAAAAAAATGAATAATATATACACTCACTGGCCACTAATCAGCCAATCACATGGCAGGAACTCAATGCATTTATGCATCTAGGTGTGGTGAAGATGACTTGCTGAAGTTCAAACCAAGCATCAGCATGGGGAAGAAAGGGGATTTAAGTGACTTTGAACGTAACATGGTCGTTGGTTTCAGAGAGGCTGGAGTATTTCAAAAACTGCTGGTGGTGAAGTGGGTAGCACTTTCACCTAGCAGTAAAAAGGGTCACTGGTTCAAATCCCAACCATGACACTACCTGCCTGGAGTTTGCATGTTCTCCCTGTGCCAGTGTGGGTTTCCTCAGGATACTCTGGTTTCCTCACACACCCCAAAGACATGCTGGTAGGGTAATTGGTTCCTGTCTAAATTGGACCTAGTATGTGTATGTCTGTGAGTTAGGGACCTTAGATTGTAAGCTCCTTGAGGGTAGGGACTGATGTGAATGTACAATATATATGTAAAGCGCTGCATTAGGTACTTTATAAGTACCTGCAATAAATAAATACATTACTGGGATTTTCCCACACAATCATCTCTAGAGTTTACAGAGAATGGTCCAAAAAGAGAAAATATCCAGTGAGTGGCAGCTGCGTGGATGAAAATGCCTTGTTGATGTCAGAGGACAATGGACAGACTGGTTTGAGATGATAGAAAGGCAACAGTAACTCAAATAACCACTTGTTACAACCAAGGTATGCAGAATACTATCTCTGAATGCACAACACATCAAACCCTGAAGCAGATGGGCTACAGCAGCAGAAGACCACACTGGGTGCCACTTCTGTCAGCTAAGAATGGGAAACTGAGGATGCAATTCGCAAAGGCTCACCAAAGTTGAACATTAGAAGATTGGAGAAAGGTTTCCTGGTCTGATGAGTCTTGATAACAGCTGCAATATTTAAATGGTAGAGTCAGAATTTGGCATAAACATGAAAGCATAAATCCATCCTGCCTTATATCAACAGTTCAGGTTGGTGGTGGTGTAATGGTGCGGGGGATATTTTCTTGGCGCACTTTGGACCCCTTAGTACCAATTGAACATCATTTAAACACCATGGTCTGCCTGAGTATTGTTGCTGACCATGTCCATTCCTTTATTACTACAGTGAACCCATCTTCTGATGGCTCCTTCAGGGAGGATAATGCACCATGTCACAAAGCTCAAATCATCTCACCACTGGTTTCTTGAACAATTAGGTTGCTGTACTCCAATGGCCTCCACAGTCACCAGATCTCAATCCAATAGAGCACCATTGGGATGTGGTGGAATGGGTGATTCGCATCATGGATGTACAGCCAACAAATCTGCAGCAACTGATTGATGCTACCATGTCAATATGGACCAAAATCTCTGAGGAATGTTTCCAACACCTTGTTGAATTTATGCCATGAAGAATTAAAGCAGTTCTTAAGGCAAAAGGGGGTCCAACCTGGTACTAGCAAGGTGTACCTAATAAAGTGGTCGGTGAGTGTATGTAATTCATTGCCTGTGCATATTCAGACATTATTTAGTGAATTTATTTTGGCAAAACTTCTGCATTTTATTGTGATGCTACAACCAGGTTTATTTACTGAATGTTAAAAAGATAGACTAGACTTTACAGCTGAAATCATGCCTCTGTTAATGGAAGCTTGATAAACATACATTGCTCACCATATTTGCCATTTCATTGCTATAGACTACAATTCCATATCTGTTATCACCTGCCTGTTGCAACTGCTACCTTAGGGGAGGGCTAGTCACCAGAGTTTAGCGCTAACCCCAAAGAAGTCACTAACTTGTATCCAGTTCCACTGCCCTGCCCCAGTGACGACCTAACCTTACTTGGACACGAGAACACCAGCACACCTTTATTGCATTTTGAATGTATTTTATTAACAAATGAAAGTCCCAGAAAGAAAGGTTAGTTAAGCACCAACGAGTGACAGCAGTACTAATACAGAGTTACATGTGACCCAAGTCAGAACATTCTCTTGTCCATCATTCCTCTCTGGCCAGAACATACCAGGCCAAAGTAAAGGACCAAGGCTGGTTCAGCAGGAACAACAGAAATATTGACAGTATCAATGTCGGTGTATTCAGGAAAAAACACAAAAATAATGAATTTATTAATGTGTTCACGCTGCCAATGTGATAAAAAAAGAACTAAATACCAGTGATATAACGTGCTGCTACTACATAAATAAATTGTACTGATATAAAGTGAAAAAATCCTCAGTGTCAAACTAATAGATAATGCACAGTAGTGCATACACCTCTTTACAAAATATTATGTAGCCATGTGCTCTCTCAAGAGTGGCTGATAGTTGTGCTCCACCTGCCCGCTGCCCTCAATCACACAATTTCCACACACCCAAAGTCACTGAACAGACCGGTACTTTGTTTTGTTGTTTTATTTAGGGGTTGAACTTGGATAGGGATAGGGATAACTGTGGGATGCCCAGTAATTGAACATGGGACATACTATATACACCTCCGGTATATACACTTCTTCTCCTCCAGCACACTACTTGATGACCGTTACTCTTCTCTTTTACGCTTTCCAGCACTCTACTTGCTGACTGTTACACATGTTTCCATGGTCTGAAAGGAAATTTATCAGACCTCCATGACACCTACTCTTTACCACAGCTAGCACATGGTGAGGCATGCTGCAGCCACTGGCAAGGCCTCTCTTCCTAGGCTGTCTCAGCCTTCTTATCCAACTCCCAGGGGCCGCATCTCCCCCACTATATGGTGGATCCTTTAAAGCAGTGGTTCTCAACTCCTGTCCTTGGGACCCACCAACAGGGCAGATTTTCAGTATTACCTTGGGGAGATGCAGACTAGAATACTGCAATCACTGAGCAGCAAATGATATCACCTGTGATGCATTTCAGTTATCCTGCAAACCTGGCCTGTTAGTGGGTCTCGTTGACAGGGGTTGAGAACCACTGCTTTAAAGAGTCTGTTTCCAAGTAGAACTCTCCTGCTTTTCTTGTGCCACCCCAGGAGCCGACTCCCGCTCCCGGCTGCATCCAAGCCGCAGGCCTCAGGTTCATCCCCCCCCCAGACTGGGGGATCCCCTCCTGGGCGAGGCCCGATTCGCAGCTCCAGCTACATCCTCATCTCTTCCACCCAACACTCTCCTGACACCTGCTGGCAGATAGCTGTATTTAAGGAGGCCCGCCCCCTGACAACCCGGCCTGTGGATTGGTCAGGGCTCCTTGTCATACATCAGGAAGTAACACCTCCTCATCCATCCCCCTTCTAGAGCTTTTTCAGCTCAAGGGGAGGAATCTCCAAGGAGTGTACCTTCCCTCCATCTCCAGTCCCACCTCTGAGCCACTCCCAGCTCAGATCAAAACATTCAGGCCTGCACTTACAGTCAAGCCTGATTAGATTTTTCCTCTCCTGCCAAAAATCTACAAAAGTAAAAGCACCTATACTATGGGGGTGCTACAATTAGCTAAATTAAAATATAACATATAAAAAACAAGACTTTACTTTATTAATATTTCTTGTTTTTTATATTTTAAGTTCTCATTTAGCTATTATTTTGTAAAGAGGTATATGCGCTATTGTGGATTATCTATTAGTTTGACACTGAGGATTTTTTCACTTTATATTGGCACAATGTCGGTATATTCTGACGAATAAAGTGTATGTGCTTTATAAAAAATATCCCGATTTGTACCTTATTTCAAAGCGCCTCTCGACACTCACGTGACTGCTGGGGGCTCTCCACGCTCGATCTGACAACTACAACGGGGAGGGCAGAGAACTCCTGCTGACGTGAGCTGGTAGGAGAAGAGGAGAGCGGTGAGCAGTCACGTGAGCGCTAAGAGGAGCTCTGAAATAAGGTACAAATCAGCATATTTTTTATAAAGCACATACACTGGGGCACATAACGTTATCGAACACTGGGGATTGTATGAATATAACAAAGTTATGATAGCAGCAGGAGGGGAGGAGCGGGGAGCAAAGCGGCACTAAGGCCAGGGGCAGGGGGGAGAGGAGAGACAGTGGGATGATGGAGGCACGTAAGCTGACCATGGTATCAGGGGCTCAGCAGCCATGATAAATGTAGTCAGTTTACAGAAGGGTGAGCAGCACCAGGCAGGATCAGCCAGGTATTTTAGATTATACAAGTGGCCAAATTACACAGCACAGCTCTGGTAGCAATGTTCGACAACAACATCTGCATTACAAGTAAATTGGCCATGCAGCCTCTTGCTAATCCAGGATTAGGATGAATTATTCTGGTCATCGCCCAGTATAGGATCGCTGAGGGAGGTTGTGCAATAAAACAGGATAACAGCCCCTGATGTGATGACGTCAGGAAAAAAGTAGACCGCAACCTTCTGCCTACCTTTCCAACCTGAAAAGAAAAAATGCAGTCTGATGCATCCAGTGATGTGCCTTCTCCCCCACATAGACATATCTGAAAAAGCATAAGTTTTCCCTGGGATTTTAAATGGGGCACAACACACACATCCACTACATACATAGTGTACAAATGTATTGATGAATAAATACAATTCTCATTACATTACAAGGAAAACAGATAACATATTGTCAAGCTGATTCATAATAATTCCATAATATATTCCATCCAGGTTAAAAAATGTTCCAAATGTCAGTCCATGATAAAGTTGAAAAATGCATCCTAAAAACGAAATTCATTCTGTAAACGTTCACTTCCTCAGGAGTAGATACATATATGAATTTCTGTACAGTAGAGCATCAACTTGAAGTATGTAACACAATAAGTAATACATGGTATTATTCAAATCTCAAGGGTCACTACAGCAGAATACATTTTAGCCTAAATTTATAAAGAAATTAGATTGTCTTGGATATGTTTTATAATAGAAAGTAGAAAATATCATGGTTTTTTTCTTCAAAAATTTCAGTCTTTTTTAGTTTATATAATGAAGTTAAACCAAGTGATGATCAAACACCACTAAAAGAAAGCTATATATGATGGGCACTGATTTGCACTAATGATCAGTATACTATAAATGTGTCCTGTCACTGGATAGCCAGTTATCAGCTTTGCTTGCACACGGTACACACGATGAGAATATCGGTCGGATGGTCGTTCGTTTTCTTTGCATGCTAATCTCAGATCGAATCGAAAGAGTTTACTTTAGTCACGAAAATTCTTGTACGACAGAACAAAAAATCAGAAGTGATGTGATGTGTTGTAGTGTATTTGTATTGCATGTTCAAACGGCAAATGTACTGGTTAAACAAAATTCCTACGATCGGGCATCGTAAAATAATTTTTTTCCTGCATGTCCGATCATGTCCGAATGGATAATATTGGATGAACTGTCATGATCGGCTCTCAAAAGCTCTGTACTAATGATCCGATTACCGTACGATCAATTAGAAAGCAGTATTTTCCATATGATTTTCTGATCATGTGTATAGGGCTTAAGTCTTTGCAGCATACACTCTGCTTGGTGCTTCTACCCCATCTTCCAGCTGCAGTCAATCTGTAATCAGGTCACCCTTTAAATAACAGGACTTCCTGTGCTTTGTGCCCGTTTGTTGGATCTGTGTCCATGAGTGTGCGCTATACTACTGAACTTCTGGACTTTGAACTTTGCCTGAACTACTCTCTTTGCCTGACAATTTTGCATTAATCTGCCAGTCTGTGTATGACCCTACCTGTCCTGGGCCATGCTACTGGATTCTGACTTTGTACCTTGCTGTCAAGACTTGTTGCTGACCCCACCTGCCTGACTATGTTAATGCCTCAACCCCGAGCCAAAGCTCCACTCTGGACCAAACTTTTCAACAGGTACTTTACAGCAAATGGTTAAAGAGCCCAGCCCGGTGCTACAGGGGGGATTGCATCCAAGGCTAGTTCTAATAATATATGTAGCACTACCCCTGTAGGATTCGCTGATAGTAGGGTCCCTCACTGCTGCACATCCAGTCACATAGCATTTCCTTCATTCACTCCAACTCAGAAAACAGTCCTTCATCTGGTGGTGGATGTGCACAGATGAATGAAGAAAGAGTGAAGGCACTTGATGCATTTCCCTGATGAACTATGAACTATCATTTTTTTCACTATTTGAATGTTTTTGGCAACAAATATATTTAGAGTTATATATTTTAGTTTTTTACTACACTATATCAAGCGTTGTATTTATTTAATTTAGGAACACTGGATTATCATTTAATTCACGAAAGTTGTTTTAGTAACAGATATATTTAAGTTACTGGTTACATCATTTTTGGGGTTTGTAATTTTTGACACACTGAATTTGTTTTAATTTATATTGAATGGTGTGTGGAATCGCTATATAATATTTTAGCTGGCAGCACATGAGTATTTCATTTGCTGTGTTATTTTTTTGTATGATGTCACTAAGTAATTACGCTGATTGTGACAGGGATCACTGTATGGGTTTACATTTAGTTTAAAAAGTGTGTGAAGCACCCCTCCACCCTTCCTATCCCATGTTCAGGGAAATTCCTGTGGAGGACTCTTCCCTTGCCATATAGTTATGAAGGAAAGCAATCCAGTTGGACAAATGTTGCATGCAGCTGTTTTGGGAATGGATAGTTCCCTACCTCAGACTTGATGTGAGTTGATGCAGCTTGGCAAGGAAAAGACATGCAGCATGTCAAACTGCTCATCTGATATCACCTTACAAGATTCTTTCCTCCAAACCCATATATTTTATGGAAAAATGAATCACCTAATCTGCTCATTTCTAGCTGGGACAAATGCCTGCTTTCCCGTTAATCAAACAGCTTTGGTGAGAAGGCTCCTGCACTAGATATATCGTCTCGATAAAATCACTGTTCATGCATTCAAAAAGCAAAAATGACCTACTGCTGCTTGTGGCTTAGCAACAGGCATTCTTACCGGGAAATGTCATTGCATTGTGAGAGAATATGCCAAAATTGCAAACTACAGTGTAAATTGCAACCATATCTACAGTGAATTTAATGTTAAATGCACTTTCAAGGACATAGAATGAAAGGATAAGTGCATAGAATCTGGTATTAATGTGACTAGCAAGAATGCTTTAGTGTATTGAAAATAAAAAGGAAGACTAGTAATAAAAATCTGCTTGTGTATAAAAAAAAAAAATCCACATGCCTACACACAATTTTTTTGCAGTTTGCATTTTTACATTATGCCCCAATTCTGCACCATTGTGTCCTTGGAAATATCCCTACAACTCCGTGATCTTACTGCAATTATTGGTACCTCCCTACCTAGCTTAGCACAATAGTGTTCCTGGAAATATTGCTGTACCGCCATCCATGGAACAGTAGCACATTGTATCTGCAAATCTCTTATCACTGACAGCTGTAAATCTCCATAATCTTCATCTTGGGCTCAGTGATCCCACTGCATAAAAAACAGCCCTCTAGCTCAACATCACTGGACATGTTCTATTGCCTCCACCCCCTAGCATCCCTGGCTCAGAAGCACTCTGCCCATTCCCTTCCTGACTCGAAAATCCACTGCAAACACTGCTGCCCTCAGTAGTTATGTTTCTGCGTAAATAACTCTTGGGGCCAGTTTACACCAGAACACAATGCAAGAAAGGTGCTGTGAACAAGGCTTATTACCGAAATGCATTAGCCACTGCTTGTCTACTTCTGGTGTGTAACAATAAAGAAGATTGAGGTTTATGGAGTTGCTAGCTGTTTTTTTTTGTTTGGCAAATGTATATTTAATGCAGGTTTCCAGTACCACACTGGAAACTCACGACCTCTGTGATCTGCTGTGGGTGCCAATACATTGTTAGCAGCACCCCAAATGCAGATCACAAATGCAGTGCGCTTGTAGGATCCAAATGACACGGTACCACAGTACTTCATAGGAACACACTGGCATTGCATGGAAATGTGGCATGTGTTCCTGTGTGATTCCAGTGTGAACTGGCTCAGCTGTGCAAGAGATACTGAACCACTTACTAACCAGTCAGTTGGTTGCTATGGCATTACAATTTTCAGTTACTCTACTAAACTTCGGGCTGCTCCAAATTTAGCGCATTTGTGAGGCCAGGCACTGATGTGGACGAGAAGGCATGGCTCACATTTTCTGCTCTAATTCATCAAAGGTGTTCTATGAGGTTGAGGTCAGGCCAGTCAAGTTCCTCCACCTAAAACTCGTTCATCCATGTCTTTATGGAGAATTCTTTGTGCACTGGTGTGCAGTCATGATGAACAGGAAGGGGCCATCCCTAAACTGTTCTTAAAATGTTGGGGGCATGAAATTGTCCAAAATGTCTTGGTATCCTAACGCCTTAAGAGTTTGCTTCACTGGAACTAAAGGGCCAAGCCCAACCCCTGAAAAACAACCCCACACCATATTCTCCCCTCCACCAATTGATTTGGACCAGTGCACAAAGTAAGGTCTATAAAGACATGGGTGAGTGAGATTGGGTTGCAGGAACTTGGAGGAGTTCTGACCTTAACCCGATAGAACACCTTTGGGATGAATTAGAGTGGAGACTGCGAGCCAGGACTTCTCATCCACATCAGTACGTGACCTCACAAATGTGCTTCTGGAAGAATGGTCAAGCATTGCCAAAGACACACTCCAAAACCTTGTGGATAGCCTTCCCAGAAGAGTTGAAGCTGTTATAGCTGCAAAGGGTGGGCCAACTCAATATTGAACCCTATGGACTAAGACTGGGATGCCATTAAAACAGTGGTGTATCTAAGGTATGGCACCCATGGCAAGTGCCATGGGCGTCATGGGGGGGCGGCAAAAAAGCTGCCCCCAGACTGTGTTCAGTGGCAGTGTGGCACTAACTCGCGTCACTACTTTGTCAGCCCACCAGTGCCTGTGTATGTTGTGTGACTGTCACTGTGAGCAAGCCAGCGTGCCACTCAGCAGCATACTCAGGTGACTCACCACCTCTCTCCTCCTCCCCTACGAGTCCTGACTGACGTGGTCGTGACATCATTCTCGGCCCCACCCAGTGCCCGCTGCACTGACTTATCAGAGACAGTCAGACGAGGAGAAGAAAGAGGTGGCGAGTGAGCGTGGAGAGCGGCATTCTTAATGAGGTAACACAGCTGTGCAGACCTCAGTCCAGCTAGCCACCACCAGCAACTAGTTCAAGCAGGTTTGCACTCCACACTTTATACTTCAGAATACATTCCCATTGTATTGGCTGTGCATCCCGCCTTCTAGAGGCACATAACCCACCCTGTCTTGCATCCACAGTGAGTCAGTAACGAGCCTCACAATGGTTGAGCAATGACTGAGTGACACCTACGTTCTGTCCCACCCAATACACGGAGATCTTCCGCCCTACGTGTCGGTTATGTTACCCTTACATAAGACTTCATATTTCACACCTCACGTTTGGACGAACTTGATCAACGACCACCACCGATCGACCTGACTCCAGACGTGTCGACACAATGGAGTAATTCTTACGGCGAGAGGTGCGAGTGAGCGGTGGAGAAAGAAGAGGAGCAGACTGACAGAGACTATTCAGTCACGTCGCCCGTGACCCACCCCGGCTCTTACTACAGTGCTGGTGCAGTCAGTCCTGAGCATCCCCTCCTCCTCTCTCCACC
>BLSH010503456.1:962881-976066 GCA_018402905.1 Glandirana rugosa
GTAGACCTTTGACACACATTGTGAAATTGTTTTTGGCCCGCTTGGGTATAGTGACAAGACGTTTGTAGACCTTTGACACACACTGTGAAATTGATTTTGGTCCCCGGTTTTAGTTAAAGTGTTACACACAGTTTCCAGATGTTTGCAGAACAGTAGTTCAGTTTGTCCCGGTTTCAGTTAAAGTGTTACACACAGTTTCCAGATGTTTGCAGAACAGTAGTTCAGTTTGTCCCGGTTTTAGTTAAAGTGTTACACACAGTTTCCAGATGTTTGCAGAACAGTAGTTCAGTTTGTCCCGGTTTTAAAGTGTTACACACAGTTTCCAGATGTTTTCAGAACGGTAGTTCAGTTTGTCCCAGTTTTAGTTAAAGTGTCACACACAGTCTCCAGATGTTTGCAGAACAGTGATATGGGTTTGCCCGGTTTTTGTTAAAGTGTTACACACAGTTTCCAGATGTTTGCTGAACAGTAGTTCAGTTTGTCCCGGTTTTAGTTAAAGTGTTACACACAGTTTCCAGATGTTTGCAGAACAGTAGTTCAGTTTGTCCCGGTTTTAGTTAAAGTGTTACGCACGGTTTCCAGATGTTTGCAGAACAGTAGTTCAGTTTGTCCTGGTTTTAGTTAAAGTGTCACACACAGTTTCCAGATGTTTGCAGAACAGTGATATGGGTTCGCCCGGTTTTTGTTAAAGTGTTACACACAGTTTCCAGATGTTTGCAGAACAGTGATATGGGTTCGCCCATTTTTTGTTAAAGTGTTACACACAGTTTCCAGATGTTTGCAGAACAGTGATATGGGTTCTCCAGGCTTATTTATACTTTTTTGACACAGTTTGAAGATGATTTTAGAACAGTTATATGGCTTCTACCGTTAATTAATACTTTTCAGACACAGATGGTCCACATCCACCTCCATTTTTGATTTTTTTATGAAATTATTTTTTAAAAAATGCTTTTAGTTATTTCCCTGTCCCCATTTCTTTGTAGGGCACTTGTCCCACCCTTACCCCCATTTTCCTTCCTTTTGCAGACCTCTAGGACTTTCCTGGACTTTTTTACAGCAATTTTCAGAACTTTTGGTAAAATTACCAGAACCCCGGACCCGAACCCAGACTTTTTTTGAAAAGTCCGGGTTCGGGTCCGGGTCCCGGACACCCCAAAGTTCGGTACGGACCCAAACTTTACAGTACGGGTTCGCTCAACTCTAATTATGACACTTCTTACCTGTCCACTGGGCTGGCAATAGAGGAGGGAGTGGCCTAGCTACCAATCATTATTCCTGTAGCAAGCTGTCATGGAACTGCAGAGGATTACCTGTCCAAAACATCTACCCATTACCCCCCGAAATTTACCAAATGAGGCACCAGAGGGGGGGTGGTGAAGTCATTAAGTTGACCTTACACTTTGGTCTTTAAATCCTCTTTTAAGTTTATGCTTATGTTGCCAAAGCATTTTTGTGTCAAATATGATTGCAATGTTATGTGCTGAAGTAGTAATTTTGTGTTTTTCTTTTCTCCACAGTTTCCTTCTAACCCAGAGCAATGGCAGGAAGTTGCAGGCCAGTTTCTGCTCCAATAGGATTTTCCACTGTGGGGGTGCTATTGATGGGAAGCATGTGAGGATTGTCCCACTAGACAGCTCTTATTATTTTAACTATAAAGGCTTTTGCAGCATAGTGATGCTCGCTGTTGTGTCTGCTAATTACGAGTACCTGTATTTGAATGTTGGGAAGAGAGGACTCAACTCTGATGGAGGAGTAATTATGCAGATCGAGTTCTACAGGCGGCTCCTAAATGGCACCCTAAACTTTGCACCTGCTGACCAAAATTTTGAGGGCCTCAATTTTGTGGCAGATGAGGCCTTTGCTCTAGGGGACATCTCATGCAGTCCTTTCCTATAAGCAACCTCACCCCTGAGCAGAGAATCTTCAGTTACAGATTCTCTTGTGCCAGAAGGGTGGGAGACTACCTTTGGCATATTGTCCAATCGTTCCCGGATGTTTTTGACACCAATCAACCTGGCATTATACAAGATCAATCATGTTGTCTTGTGCTGTGGCATCCTCCACAACTTTCTATGCAAAAATTCTAGCAGCTACATCACCTCCCTACCAAGTGACATGGACCCTGCAGTGGCAGTTCCTAGTAGAGCGGCTGAAGGACGTCCTTCTTTATTTGAGATGGTGGACATTGAGAATGCCCCTTGCTGGCTTGCCCTCCCAAAATGCACGGGATTTAAGGCAGAAACACCTTGAATATTTTTTGGGTAGAGGGGCAGTGTCTCGGAAGCATTTTCTTCCTGATCCTGTCTAAAGTGGTTTCAAATTCTGTTGAACTGCGGGCGTGGCCAAGAGCAGCATGTGAGCGGACCCATCTCACTGAGCTCCTACACTTGATCCTGTATAGATCCTGTTCCCAGTGGGATAAAAGTTCCAGAACTGCTCCAGAACTTGCCTGCAGCATTCCGTCGTACTCCCGGTGTCATCTGGTGGATTGGTTCGGTCGACCCGGAGACATGCTGACACGCAAAAGAACGGAGGAGGGAGGACAACAGGATGCCCAATATGGCGCCGAGGCAGCTCTCCCCCAGAGGCCCCATGCTGGAGATAAGACAGGTAAACCGCCTAAGATGCCTAAAGGGGACCTGAGGGAGACACAGAGAGACATGCTATACCCAAAAACTAAACGGGGAGGGGGTCAGTCGGCAGGCACGGAACTGGATGCTACCATGGCAGTCTTCCACGCGGCGGAGGAGGGAAGGCTGCATACGCAGACACAAAAGGAGTCGCTCTCCCTGCGGGCAACAGACAGTGAGGGAGAGGCGGAGGAAGACATACAGCCCACATTAGCAGACATATTCAGAGCTGTGCAGAAATGTACAGCCTCTGTTGACATTCTGAAGGAGAACTTTGGGGGGATGAAAGAGGCGCTGGGCCTCATTCACCAAGATTTTCAAAAGAATTGGGAGCGCACTATAGTAGTCGAAGGCCATGTTGGTGATTTGGAGGACAAATTACCACCACTGGCAAGTGATACTCAATCTACTATGCGAATTGCTAAAGCGAACAAATTAAAAAACGAAGATATTGAAAATCGTTTACGCAGAAACAACATGCGTATTGTGGGGCTCCCTGAAAAAAATATAGGGCAGAGATCCTACTGACTTTATTGAGAAATGGCTGCTTGAGGTGTTTGGAAATGATGCCTTTTCCCCATTGTATACAGTGGAGAGAGCACATAGGGTGCCCCGCCCTCTCCCCCCTGGCCATCCACCCCTCACCTTCCTTGCATGATTACTCAACTTTAGGGACAAGGAAAGTATTTTGTGACTGGCTAGAGAGAAGAAGGATATTCTTCATAATGGGGCCCGAATATCATTTTATCCAGACTACTCGGCAGAGGTTCAAAGGCGCAGGGCACGCTTTTCTGAAGTGAAGAAACGGCTCCAACGCTTGCATGCCACATGCTATGCTATGCTCTTCCCGGCCAGGCTGCGGATAACTGTCAGAGGCCAGTCGCACTTTTTTGAAACCGCAACGGATGCCTTGGGCTGGCTGGATATGAATGAGCATCTCTTCCGGTCTGAAGGGCATGTGGAAGTGGTGGGTGGTTGAAAAACAGTGTAAGAGCAGTTTGGCGATACTTGACTGCAGATCCGTTTTACTATTACACACCCTGTTACTACTGGAGAGAGAAGGCTTTTTTCACTTGCTTACTGTATTCTTTTGCAACCCACATAAGGAGTTGAGACATTTCGCAAAGTTGGACTTATCTACAATTTCCCTGTGGATTACAAATTGCCCCCAAGCTGGCACATTTACCAGTTTGATTTGGTTTGGTTGTTCATCTCCTTCTGGAGAGTGGTCAGCTGTACGTATTGTACTGTCTGACCCTTATGGGGAGCCCACCCGTAGGCGGGAGTTGTTTTGGCATAGCACCTGCAGCACCTTTTCTTGCTGAATGCACCTTCTGTCACTCTAAGATACTACGGGGATGGTCCCCTTCTCCATAAAGATCTAATAAGGGGGGCATGTACCCCTGACTGTGAGCTATGGCTGGGACTCATGACCCCTGGATAATCCAGAACATTGATACACTACACAGGAACCATGATGTCTGGTGTTCCCATTGTATCGTGGAACATTAGGGGCATTCAATGTCCACTCAACGCACTATGGTCTTTACCTTACTCCAGAAATTTCTGCCTGCAGTTTGTGTCCTACAGGAGACACACTTTTTTGCCAGATACGCTGACTTTTGTGAACCTTTCTTGGGTAGGCTGGGCATACCACTCCACTCATACCTCTTATTCCAGAGGTGTGAGTGTATTGGTGCATAGGTCCCTGGATTTTGGACTGTATGACCAACTAATAAATTCTGAAGGCCGTTGTAATATTAATGTGTAGGATTTATCGGGTACAGTGTATTCTGGCAGGAGTGTATGTTCCGTCGCCTTTATCATCAGCCATATTGAGAGCCATTCTGGCGTACCAGTTGGCCCACCCAGGGACCCCACTTGTAGTGGTGAGGGATCTCAATTGTTATCTAAATCCTTCTCTGGACAAACATCCTCCTGTGGCTGGTGGGGGGTGCAGTGGGGGCACGGCGCTTCAGAAATTTATGTAAGTGGGATGGGTGGACCCCTGGCGTCTTTGTAACTCTTTTCAGAAGCAATTCACATGCTTCTCGAAGATGCACATGTCCTTGTCTAAGATTGACCTATGCCTGTGTACCCCAGCGATAATTACTAATGTAACAGATATCCAATATGCTGTGAGAAGTGTATATGATCATTCTCCTATGATTGCCTCCTTGAACGCCATTCCCGTCTCTAGCCTACAGCGTGCCCCTTGGAAGCTCAATGCTTTTTGGCTCCCTCTAATTACTGGGCATGAGAGGATAACCCTTTTGATAAAGGCTTTTTGGAGCGACCACTCGAACCATGCAAATTTGGCCATGGTCTGGGACACATATAAGGCCTACCTACGGGGGGTGTTTATTAGGGAGGTGAAGACGGTCAAGGATTCAACAGCCACTCAGGGAACACAGGTGGAGGAGCTGGTACGTAAATTAGAAGTTGAGTATGTGGCGTATCCCACTGAGGCCCATAGGGAGAAGTGGGAGGTGGCACAGGAAGCGCTGAATTATATTTCTAAGTCTAGAGCAGATAAGAAGAGGGTTTTAGCAAATCAGCATTTTATGAAGAGGAGGAGCAGACTGGGCGGCTACTGTCCAGGACAGCACAATCCCAACAATCTCTACCCCCTATTGGAGCGCTGCGTACTAAGCAGGGAAGGTTGGTCAATACCCCGTATTTGGTGATGCAAGAGCTGGTGAGCTTCTATTCTGACCTGTATAGGTCCCGGGGGGGATTATTCCCTGGAGTCCTTGCAGGAGTTCTTAGGGGAGATTGACCAGCCTAGCCTGTCAGCTTCACACCGTAAAATGCTGGATGCCCCTATACAGCTGGAGGAACTGCAGAAGGCCATTGGCCTGTTCCCTAACTGTAAGGCCCTGGGAGATGACAGATTGCCAATAGAGGTGTACAAGCAGTATGGGGAAGTAATCCTACCACACTTACTTAAGGTAGCCCATTATGCACGGGAAGAGGGCGTCTTACCATTGTCCATGTGAAGGGCCAATATTGTCCTGTTACTAAAGCCAGGGAAAGACCCAGTAGACCCGGGCTCCTACAGGCCCATTTCCCTGTTACAGAGCACTATTAAGATTCTGGCCAAAGTCCTGGCATTTAGTCTAAATAAAGTGATATCTACCATTATACACACGGATCAATCCGGATTTATGCCCCAAAAGTCGACAGCCATAAACCTGCGCAGACTATACTTAAATATCCAGACACCAGCTGACAATGCAATAGATAGGGCCCTACTTCCATTAGATGCCCACAAAGCTTTTGATAGTATAGAGTGGCAATATCTCTGGGTGACACTGGCTAAGATGGGCTTTGGAGTGACCTTCCTGGCTTGGGCCAGGCTACTGTATGCTTCACCGATGGCAGCGATCAGGGAGGCTGGACGGATCTCACAACCCTTTTCTTTGCATAGGGGCACTCATCAGGGGTGCCCTCTATCCCCTTGCTGTTCGCTGTCGCCGTGGAGCCCCTAGCGGCAATGATCCATTCAAATCCGAACATTAGTGGCTTTAAATATGGCAGGGTACAAGAGAAGATCATGTTGTATGTGGATGATGCATTGCTTCTCCTCAGGGACACTTTAGGGTCCCTGAGGGAGGCGATGGCGGTCATATCCAGATTTGGCAGGTACTCGGGCTTGGTCATCAATTGGACAAAATCTTCTATCATGCTGCTGGATTCTAAACAGGACCCTGGGGCAGTCTTGATACAGAATGTCCCAGTTTCCTCTGGCTTTAAATACAGGGTACCCCAGACCTGCTGGAGTACGTTTTGCTGAACATAATGCCGCTGATGAGCCGTATTAGAGACAAGATTAAGGTATGGTCTAAACTTAAGCTATCTCTAGCTGGGCGGGTGAACCTTATAAAGATGCTTTTCATGCCCCAACTCCTATACGCCCTGCACAATGCACCTGTAGTTATACCACTAAAAGTGTTCCGCATCATCAGCATGGCTTTTCGAGCCTTCTGGTGGTTGAACAAGCAAGCTCGGATTAAATTGGAGCAATTGCAGAAGCCGAAGGACGCAGAGGGTCTGGCATTGCTGAACCCTTGGCTATACTACCTGGCGTCCCAGTTGCAGCACATTACTAGGGCTATGCTGGCCGAACGGGGGGATGGAGAACCAATGACAGACTCCTCTGTATCCCTAATGCGACATGTAACAAACACTGTAGGGGTGACAAAGGGCTTGAAGGCCCTGACCTATGCCAAGTCAAACAAAAAATACCCCACCTTCACTCTAATGCAGAAGGTGTGGCATAAAGCGAGACAGCTACAAAATGTGACTGTATTCACTAGTATGAGCCCTATTTGGAACAACAAGCACTACCCGGAACTGTTGACGCTGGATAGTGGGCCTAGGGGGACGAGATTTGGGGTGACAGATTTACAACATATTTTCAGCGGAGGTAAATTGCTGACCTTCCCTGAATTAAAACAGAAGTATGGAGTCCCATAGAGTATGTTCTTCTACTACTTACAACTTGAACACGCAGTCAGGGCACACTCAGAGGCAGTAGTATGGGAATGTTCCCAGACACCAATCTTCACTTACATGAGGGAAATCTCCCTCTTCAAAAGATTCATCTCCACCTACTATTCCTTGTTGACGGCCGGTTTTCTCCGTAACTTCCCCACTGGCGTGATCAATAAATGGGAAAGGGACATGGGGACTTTTGAGGACAGCCAGTGGGAGGAGGCTCTACAGGTGGTGGTGACCAGTTCCCTCAATGTGGCGCAGAGAGTAACACAGTTATACATAGTTCTTAGGGTGCATCTAACACCTGCTCGACTACATGGGATGGACATAAGGGATGACCCGATCTGTACCAGATGCCTCAGGGACCATGGTGACTTAATACATTTATTATGGCAGTGTCTAAAGCTTCATATATATTGGACCGGGGTGATAAACACTGTAAACTCAGTGTTTCAGGTGAATATACCTGGTGATCCGAAATACTGTATACTGGGCATTCTAGATGACCTACTCACTGAAGAGCATACTAAGACGGCCATAGCTAGGGCCTTCTTTCAGGCCTGAAAACTAGTGTTGGTACTGGAAATCAGTGGATCCCCCGCGCTCAAACAGTGGATTGTGCACATGGGAAGTATGCTTAGGCTGGAGAAATATATCTACCAACATAGGGGCTGTCCTCAGAAATTTAGCAAACTATGGGGTATGTGGCTGGATACTCCGGGGCTCTCACCGATGGAATTGGTTATGAATAGAATACTAGGGTAATGGATGAAGGAAGGCTGGATGAAACTTTCCCTATAGAACTTGGAGATGATTTTAGAACAATAATATGGCTCTCTATGCGGCTGGATGAAACTTTCCCTATAGAACTTGGAGATGATTTTAGAACAATAATCTTTCCCTTAAAGCAACAGACTCTACCTAGTCCAGTCAGATCGTTCTGTGCAGCAGGATGAGGTCTGCAATCTGTCCCTCAAAGCAGCAGTACTAGTATCTCTACCTAGTCCACAATCAGATTGTTCAGTAATGCAGGATGAGATGTTCTATAATATCTGAAATCTGTCCCTCACAGAGCCAGCAGCATCCTTTCCCTAAACTATCCTGAGAGCATATGACATGCAGCACGGTGACTCCAGCCCCATATAGAGGCTGTGTCACATGATGCATTGGCCAATCACAGCCATGCCATTAGTAGGCATGGCTGTGATGGCTTCTAAGGGCAAACCAGTGAAACACTTGTTGATTGGCTGCCCTTGGCAGCTATTCAACACGTGGAATGAAATACCAGAACCCCGAACTCAAACCCAGACTTTTTTTTAAATGTCCGGGTTCAGGTCCGGGTCCCGGACACCCCAAAGTTTGGTATGGACCCAAACTTTACAGTCCGGGTTCTCTCAACTCTAGTGTTGAGTGAATAATCATCATCAAATAATTTCTGTGGAAGAAAGAACATATGGTATTATAATATTGAAGGTGTTTTGTTGTCATTGCCACATAAAAAGTGCACAAACCCCTTTTACCAGAGAGGGCTATACTCACTGTATCACTACGGGAATGTCAAAAGAGATCTATTTGGAAACAACTATATCAGTTAAAAAGATTTGCTGCTTGTGGTATAAAGACAGCCAAAATGCATCACTCAAACCATGAAACTCCAAAGTCCACAATGGTGCTCTCCAAGAGGAGGCAATCAGATGGCTTAGCCCAACACCCCCACAAGGGATCCTGGTACCGCCTAGCATGCACCGACCAGAGGCCCGGGGAGGTAGGGTGAAATACACTCCAGAGTAACGCTGTGGAGAACAGAGAAAGTACATATCAGATACACTGTAAATATATTAAAATCAAAAAAAATCTTTTTAATTTAGGATCAGTACAAACAAAATACATCAAATAAATACCTGTTAGGGTTGTTTGGCATGAATGAAGTAACAGCATTCAAATAAAGATGCGTCAAGCCAGCAGTGGTTTGAACTAGTCTCACTAGTGTGCAGCTGCTGAGATAGGTACTGCAGCTGTAAAGTAATATATAGAAAAGAGAAATATCATATTTCGATATGTGCCAATGCACTGAATATGAAAAAACTCACATATCTCATGGGGGGAAGAAAAGGGTGTAAAAAACCTCCATAAATCCTTACTTTGGAGCTACTGCTTATTGGGTATGCAGCCGGGGTCACAGTTGACAAGCCCAGTCACAATACTGTTGAAAAAGCAGGAGATATAAAAAAATATCGAATATTAGCGGACTTGTAAAAAACATACTGTAAACAGGTCAAGCCATTAGGTAAAGATGTCACATAGAAATCCCATCAGTGCTCCACTGTGCTTACCTACTGGGAAGAGACCCACGTTTTGCTGGCATCTAAGTCGCCACCATACTACACCATGGACCCCTGTGTGCTACGCCGTGTTGCAAGGGTTAATAGCAGAATCAGATTGGTTTGTGACTCTGCTATTAACCCTTGCAACACGATGTACCACACTGGCGTCCTCAGCAAAATATGGTGGTGACTTAGATGCCAGCAAAACGTGGGTCTCTTCCCAGTAGGTAAGCACATCTTTACCTAATGGCTTGACCTTTAGACAATTTGTTCTTTACAAGTCCTCTAATATCCGGTATTTTTTATATCTCCTGCTTTTTCAACAGTATTGTGACTGGGCTTGTCAACTGTGACCACGGCTGCATGCCCAATAAGCAGTAGCTCCAAGGTAGGGAATTATGGGGATTTTTTACACCCTTTTTTCCCCCATCAGATATGTGAGTTTTCTCATATTCAGTGCATTGGCACATATTGAAATATGACATTTCTCTTTTCTACATATTACTTTACATCTGCAGTACCTATCTCAGCCACTGCACACTAGTGAGACTAGTTCAAACCACTGCTGGCTCACCGTATCTTTATTTTTATGCTGTTACTTCATTCATACCACACAACCCTACCAGGTATTCCTTTAGTGACTGGTATTTTGTTTGTACTCAACCTAAATCAAAAAACCTTTTTTGGTTTTAATATATTTACAGTATATCTGATATATACTTTCTCTGTTCTCCACAGCGTTACCCTGGAGTGTATTTCACTCTACCTCCCTGGGCCTCTGGTCGGCACATGCTAGGCGGTACCAGGATCCCTTGTGGGGGTGTTGGGCTAAGCCATCTGATTGCCTCCTCTTGGAGAGCACCATTGTGGACTTTGGAGTTTCATGGCTTGAGTGATGCATTTTGACTGTCTTTATACCACAAGCAGCAAATCTTTTTAACTGATATAATTGTTTACAAATAGATCTTTTTTGACATTCCCATAGTGATACAGTGAGTATAGCCCTCTCTGGTAACAGGGGTTTGTGCACTTTTTGTGGCAATGACAACCAGACACCTTCAATATTATAATACCATATGTTCTTTCTTCCACAGAATTTATTTGATGATGATTAGAGTTGAGCAAACACCTGGATGTTCGGGTTCGGTGGGTTCGGCCGAACTTCGGGAAAAAGTCCGGGTTCGGTACCGAACTTGACCCGAACTGTACCACGAACCCCATTGAAGTCAATGGGGACCCAAACTTTTCGGCACAAAAATGACTGTAAAAAAAGTCCTGGAAAGTGCTAAAGGGCTGCAAAAGGATTTAGAACAATAATCTGTCCCTTACAGCAACAGCAGGAACCTGACCCTATAGAACTAGAAGATGATTTTAGAACAATAATCTGTCCCTCTAAGCAGTAGACTCTACCTAGTCCAGTCAGATCGTTCTGTAATGCAGGATGAGATCTGCAATCTGTCCCTAAAAGCAGAAGTAGTAGTAATCTCTACCTATCTATCTATCTGCAATCTGTCCCTCACAGCACCGGCACAATCCTCTCCCTACACTACCCAGAGAGCATGTGACATGCAGCACTAAGTGACTCCAGCTTATAAAGAGGCTGGGTCACATGATGCACTGGCCAATCACAACCATGCCATTAGTAGGCATGGCTGTGATGGCTTCTAAGGGCAAACCAGTGAAACGCTTGTTGATTGGCTGCCCTGCAGCTATTCAACATGCGTGATCAAATACCCGAATCCAGAACTCGAACCCAAACTTTTTTTCAAATGTCCGGGTTCGGGTCCGGGTCAAGGGACACCCCAAAGTTTGGGACGGACCATTCACATTAGTTAGGACAATGTTTAGCAACTCCAGTCCTTAAGGTGAAAAAACAGATCATGTTTTCCAAATTTTCCACAGGTGATGGTATCATTTTCACTGCCTTAGTAATTAGCACAGTAGTTTCAAGAGAGGTAAATCTGGAAAACAAGATCTGGTAGTGCATCTTGAGGAGTGGAGTTGCGAAACACTGAGTTAGCTTAACAAAGCAAAGTGAAATCCAATTGTACAAAAGTACAAACAACATGCATAGCATTCCCCACATATGGGCTACATGCACCAGCATACTGAAAAAAATTTTTTTTTCCTTACCAGCATATTGGAATTTTTTTTTCCTTTTTTGTTCTCATGTAGGGTGACTATGTATAGTATTCCTCACACATGGGCTACATGCACCACCATTCTGATTTTTTTCCCCTTGTATGTATATGGTGATCATGTATTCCACTGTGTTTTTATATCTTTTGAAACATGTCGGGTGATGTATATCCTTTGTCTCAGTCCTTTTCCTGCATTTTGGCATCTTGACATTAATTGCTTTGTTAATTGCTTTAATTTACCATGCACATTGTTTTTGGGTGCAGCTTATAGGAGTATAAATGTATTGCCATTTTTATGTTTAACATGTTACGACTAAGGTTGTTGCCAAAATGCATCAGCTGTTTTGCTTGTCAATGTAACCAACCATTAAAATCGCTATATGGACTACAGAGCTTTTGAGATGTAAACACCCAACATGTCAATACAGAAGAAGCAATATTAGAAGAATACTTACTTGTGCAAAGAACAGGCTCACCAATACCTTCTTCATTTTCAGCCTTGCTTTGGTCCTCACTGTGACTCGTGGATTTTTCGCAAAGTAGTCCAATGTCTGTGCTGGGTCCAGGAGACAGATCCCATGGCTCCAAACTCAAATCTTGGGGACTAGTTCTAACTCAATTTTCTCTAAAAAAATTACAATACAACAGTCATTAATCCTCCCAAAGTCACATGCATTTCTAGCATACATTTTGCTAAATTAGTTGACCAACCTTGTACTTGTTCTGGTGGTAAACTTGTTCGGTCACTAGTTGACTCCACCATGCTGGACTCTGGAGGATTTCCTGCCAAAAATGCATAAAAAAGGGAAGATGATGCCAGTTTCCAGGGGCAAAGACTTGACAAGTGCCAACATTGTTAAACTCCTGCAGCTGCCCCCCCCCCATCTCCTATGGGATACGGGATGTATGAGGTCCATCATAGCAGACGGGCATTTGTGTGACTGTGAGCACCGGGGGCTCTCCTCTCCCCATGTCTGCACTGGCAAGGCTGCATTAATGAGCACTGATGAGGCAAGCAGCAACCACCAAGTGTTAGTTAACCCTTAATTTAGGCCTGAAGCCCCTGCCCTTTTTAACCACCTAGCAACATCCCTGTCTGTGGCTACATCAGTTTGTTATATTTAGACAGTTTACCTGCGCTTAGGATTAGTGAAAATTAATCTAAAATATTATGAATGTACACAGTGAGACTGCTGCCTTCTTGTATGTTTCCTCCTAAGAGGACTCTTTAAGTATATAAAAATTATGGAAATGGGGCTGTCTCCTCACGGTTTCTGTGTCCGGGTGTGTGTAGAAATTTCCTTGTGAATGTGTCTGTGTGGTTCCTCTGTCGGGGTAAAGGTATTAAAAATATATGAATTTCTCAGGAGAATCCTCCTTTGTATGTTCTTCCGTCGTCAGAGTGACACATGTAAGTATTATAAAATCTAATTAAAAGTGATTAGGATTCGCGTCCATTTGACAGATTTATATTGTTTGACTACATCGGTGTCTGTCCCTACAACGATCCACCAATTTTTCCCGTCCCCGAAGTCCGGATTTAATTCCCAATTGATTGTGAACCACCAACGACGAACGGAGTAGTCA
>BLSH010503456.1:996892-1012632 GCA_018402905.1 Glandirana rugosa
GTTGCTGCTGCACGCAATGTTGATGGTGAACAGATCAAAACACTGACAGAATCCATGGATGGCAGGCTTTTGAGTGTCCTTGCAAAGAAAGGTGGCTATATTGGTCACTGATTTGTTTTTGTTTTGTTTTTGAATGTCAGAAATGTATATTTGTGAATTTTGAGATGTTATATTGGTTTCACTGCTGAAAATAAATAATTGAAATGGGTATATATTTGTTTTTTGTTAAGTTGCCTAATAATTATGCACAGTAATAGTCACCTGCACACACAGATATCCTCCTAAAATAGCTACAACTAAAAACAAACTAAAAACTACTTCCAAAAATATTCAGCTTTGATATTAATGAGTTTTTGGAATCATTGAGAACATGGTTGTTGTTCAATAATAAAATTATTCCTCAAAAATACAACTTGCCTAATAATTCTGCACTCCCTGTAAATGAGGATATGCATTGTTCATTTTGTTAATTTTTTGGGTTTACATATGCTTTAACATTAACATTAAGGAGATCATAGTTTCCTTTAGGGCGCAATGATACAGTAAAACATGTTCTGTAATGGAATATCAGGCGATGGTTTGTTGCTTCATTTCCATTTCACCAATATACTACTACGGCAATGTTTCTTTGTCTTCTGTTTACCTCAAAATGCCCTAAATACAACAATGGTTTCTTTGTATACCATTCACATAACCATCATAACAGCTCACTAAAGGTGTCACTATTATTGATGAGGCCTGCCAAAAAGCCAAGGTTATGAAGTGACTTAGAAAAAAAGTGCCATCTCTCTTTCCAGCCTGCCTGTTCCTGGGTTACAAATGATTGTAATAGTATTGGCAGATACCGGACACTCACATTTCTGCCACTTGCGATGAATGAATTCAAGGGAGGAATTAACATGTCCATCAACAGACTGACCCTCGCTTTGCAATGAACTTCATCAGATATAAATTAAAACTGTCTCACTTTCCTGTTATCTCTCTGTATTGTGTGTGATTCTTATTCCTCAACTTGGCTATCCAGCACAAACACTGTATTCTATTACTTGTTTATGAATGCAAGTTCTATCAGTCTGATCCATACAGTGAGCTGATTGAATTGGTGGTGTCAGATGATTTACTGAGCTATGCTTTCAGATCTCCATCAGAATTGGAGAAAACTAAATAGGCTATAGTGGACATGTGCGGCATTAAAAACAGTATTCTAGACTCATAACTATAAGATAGTTTCGTGTCCATGATCAATAGCAGAGAAAGGACAGATTTATAGCCTGGTGCTTCACTCATATCTTAACTCTTTCCTTATACTGAATATTTCACTCGGATAGAGAAAAATACAAGAGCTTATTCTTTTCTTAGCAGTGGTGAGCAAGATGATAGATTTAGGAACCATTCACCCTAGCATTGCATTATTGTGTGTTAATTAACATGCATTAACATGTATTGTCATGCATTTGGCCTCTTGCACATTGGACGTTTTGCTAACTCTCCTAGACTCCTTTCCTCCTGGCAGTAGATTTTTGGCAGATAAAGAATTTACGCTTGTAAACTTGTGTCAAGTGCTTGGGCTTTAATTAATTTCATTGACCAGAAATTAATTAATGCTCAAGTGCTAAATGCCTAGCACTTTGGCACGTTTATAAGCATTTATGTGCATCAAGCATTTTTTCTGCCAAAACTCTGCTGTTCTTGGATACAATAGGTGTGGGTTTTTTTCCTGCCTCTAAATGCCCATGCCTCTAAATTCCTCCATGCATGGACACATATGCTAACATGCAGGGGCATTTAGAAGCAGAAAAAAAATGCCATGTGCCCCTAGAAGCAGCAAAAAAAAATAGCCAGTGTGCATGAGGCCTTCATGTGCACCGTGTTGAGACAGTCTATTATTTTTTAATTGCCACATAATGCTCATGTTGCATGTTGTGGTGTGCTGCAATGCAGATGTCCTGATTAGAGTTGAGCGGACACCCGGATGTTCAGGTTCGTCTGGTTCGGCCGAACTTCGCAGAAAAGTTTGGGTTCAGTGCCGAAATTGACCTGAACTTTACCTCGGACCCCGAACCCCATTGAAGTCAATGGTGACCACAGCTGCGCTGGCGACCTCTTCCTCCTCCTCCGCCTTCGCCTTGTGCTTCCACAGAGCCCCCCGTGTCATTTGGGAATGTGCTCAGCCTTGTAGTCACGCATCTTCCGATCACGCTCCAGTGAGGGAATTAAGGACGGCACGTTGTCCTTGTAATGGGGATCCAGCAGGGTGGCCACCCAGTAATCGGCACAAGTTAAAGTGTGGACAACTCGGCTGTCGTTGAGCAGGCATTGCAGCATGTAGTCGCTCATGTGTGCCAGGCTGCCCAGAGGCAAAGACAAGCTGTCCTCTGTGGGAGGTGTATCATCTGTGTCCTCTGTATCCCCCCAGTCATGCTCCAGTGATGCCCACGAGCTGCGTTGGGTGTCACCCTGCTGTGAACAGGTTCCTCCTCCTCCTCATCATCATCTTCCTCATCCTCCTCATCCTCCAGAACTGTGCCCTGGCTTGAAAATTTTTTACCTGGCCTATGCTGGTGCAGGAACCCACCCTCCGAGACACTTATGAATGACTGGCCTGATAACCGTGGAAATGACCCCTCTTCCTCCTCCTCTTCCTCCTGTGCCACATCCTCTTCCATCATCACCCAAAGTGTTTTTTCAAGGAGACATAGAAGTGGGATAGTAACGCTGAGAACAGTGTCATCGGCACTGGCCATGCTGGTGGAGTACTCGAAACACCCCAATATGGTACACAGGTCTCGCATGGAGGCCCACCCATTGGTGGTGAAGTGGTGCTGTTCCGCAGAGTGACTGACCCGTGCATTCTGCAGCTGAAACTCCACTATTGCCTGCTCCTGCTCGCACAGTCTCTCCAGCATGTGCAAGGTGGAGTTCCACCTTGTGGGCACATCGCATAGGAGGCGGTGAGTGGGAAGGCTGAAGTTCTGCTGCAGCGCAGACAGGCGAGCAGCAGCAGGGTGAGAACGCCGAAAGCGCGCACAGACGGCCCACACTTTCTGCAGCAGCTCTGACATATCCGGGTAGTTTTTTAGAAATTTCTGCACCACAAAATTCAGCACATGCACCAGGCATGGGATGTGCCTCAAACCGGATAGGCCCAGAGCTGCTACGAGATTTCAACCATTATTGCACACCACCAGGCCGGGCTTGAGGCTCAGTGGCAACAACCACTCAATGGTCTGTTGTTCAATGCCCACAGCTCCTGCGCAGTGGGTTTAGCCCCCAAACATATCAGTTTTAAAACAGCCTGCTGTCGTTTCCCCCTGGGTGTGCTGAAGTTGGTGGTGAAGGTGTTACGCTGAGCGGATGAGGAGGTGGTAGAGGAGGAGGAGGAGGAAGCGCAGTAGTAGGAGGAGGCAACAGGAGGCAAAGACAAATGCCCTGCAATCTTTGGTGGTGGAAGGACATGCGCAAAAATGGCTAGCCGCCTCAGGCCCACCCGCCACTACATTTGCCCAGTGTGCAGTTAGCGAGATATAGCGTCCCTGACCGTGCTTACTGGTCCACGTATCAGTGGTTATGTGGACCTTGTCACAGATGGCGTTGCGCAGTGCACACTTGTTCTCGTCCCCGACTTGTTTGTGCAGGAAAGTGATGGCTCGCCTGGAAAAGTAGTGGCGGCTGGGAACCATGTACTGTGGGACAGCCACTGCCATCAGGTTTTTAAAACTGTCCGTGTTCACCAGATAGAATGACAGCATTTCAAAGGCCAAGAATTTTGAAATGCTGGCATTCAGGGCCAGGGATCGCGGGTAGGTAGGGGAGTACTTCCTCTTTCTCTCCAGTGTTTGAGAGACGGAGACCTGTAAGCTTCCATGGGACCATGTGGAAATGCTTGGGGACGGTGGCGGACATGGTGGCATTGCTGTCACATCGTCTGTTTGCTGGGTGGCAGGTGACACTGGCACTGTAGAGGTGGAGGAAGAGGCAGAGGCAGCAGCAGAAGAGGGAGAAGGAGGAGGCTGAGACCTTTCTTGGATTTTGAGGAACTTATTCCACTGCAGCAAGTGCTTTGCATTTAGATGCCTGGTCATGGAAGTTGTGCTCAGGTTTAGAACATTTGTGCCTTGCTTCAGCCTCTCATTGCACAGTGTGCAAACCACTTGTGTCTTGTAGTCAGCACATTGTCTTAAGAACTGCCACACCGGGGAACGCCTTTGAGCTGCCTTTGGTGTGCTAGGTCCCTGGGTGCCGTGGGTAGTAGCAGGCATACTGTCTAGGGGACGCTCCCTCCGCTTTTGCAACCTGCTTCCTCTTTTGCTGTGCTGGTGCCTCTGTGCGACCACCACCTCTTCCTCCAAATTGCTCACGTCACTCGCATGACCTTCATTCCATGTGGGGTCTAGGACCTCATCATCCTCCACATCATCTTCCACCCACCCTTCACCACTGCCCTCCTTGTCAGTCTACACACTGAGGAAAGCCGCAGCAGTTGGCACCTGTGGTTCGTCATCATCAGAGACATGCTGCGGTGGTGTTTCCATGTCCTCATCCTGCAACAGAAGTGGTTGGGCATCGGTGCACTCAATGTCTTCCACTTCTGGGGCTGGGCTATGTGAACGGCCCACGGAAAGCACACCAGCAGAGTCATCAAAAAGCATAAGAGACTGCTGCGTGACTGGGGGCTCAGACTGCTTGGCTGATTTACAAGGGGCTGAGGTGAAAGACAGATGGCCATGGGGTTCAGGTGCCAACTCTGAGCTTTCATCAAGGGACCAGGTGGGAAACCATGTGAAGGCACTAGAGGCATTGTCAGCCACCCAATCTACTATCGCCTGTACTTCTTCTGGCCTCACCAATCGTCGAGCACCATTCGGGCCTACCATATAACGTTGAAGGTTCTGTCGGCTACCTGAGGAAGGTGTTTCACTTGTGCGTGTAGCTGGCACAGATCGACCACGTCCTATCCTTGCAACAGGAGCTTCAGCAACACCACCAAAACCAGCAGCACCAGCAGCATCATGACCACGTCCCTTATTTGATGCTCTCCTCATTCTGGACACAAATGTACTATGTAGCACTATTTATTAATACTAAAAAAAATGAATAATAAATTATTATTCTTTTTTTTTTTTTTTAAAGAAAATTGTAGATGCACTTTTTATTTTTGTGCAAGAAATGCACCGCTCACACCAGCAGCGGAAACCTCTCCCTACACAAGTATGAGATGATTTTAGAAAGATCGATAATCTGTCTTTCACAGCACCGTCAGGAACCTGTCCCTACTGCAGTATGAGATGGTTTTAGAACGATAAACGCTCCCTCAGAGCACCAACTGGAACCTCTCCCTAATGCAGTAGGAGATGGTTTTATAATGATAAACTCTCCCTCAGAGCACCAACAGGAACCTCTCCTTAATGCAGTAGGAGATGGTTTTAGAACGATAAACTCTCCCTCAGAGCACAAACAGGAACCTCTCCCTAATACAGTAGTAGAAGGTTTTACAACAATAAACTATACCTCAGAGCACCAACAGGAACCTCTACCTAATGCAGTAGGAGATGGTTTTATATGGATAAAATCTCCCTCAGAGCACCAACAGGAACCTCTCCCTAATGCAGTATTAGATGGTTTTAGAACAATAAACTCTCCCTCAGAGCACCAACAGGAACCTCTACCTAATGCAGTAGGAGATGGTTTTATAACGATAAACTCTCCCTCAGAGCACCAACAGGGACCTCTCCCTAATGCAGTAGTAGATGGTTTTAGAACGATAAACTCTCCCTCAGAGCACCAACAGGAACCTCTCCCTAATACAGTAGTAGATGGTTTTAGAATGATAAATTTTCCCTCAGAGCACCAACAGGAACCTCTCCCTAATGCAGAAGGAGATGGTTTTAGAACAATAAACTCTCCCTCAGAGCACCTCTCCCTAATGCAGTGGTTTTAGAACAATAAACTATCCCCCAGAGCACCAACAGGAACCTCTCCCTAATGCAGTAGAAGATGGTTTTAGAATGATAAACTCTCCCTCAGAGCACCAACAGGAACCTCTCCCTAATGCAGTAGGAGATGCTTTTAGAACAATAACTCTCCCTCAGAGCACCAACAGGAACCTCTCCCTAATGCAGTAGGAGATGCTTTTAGAACAATAACTCTCCCTCAGAGCACCAACAGGAACCTCTCCCTAATGCCGTAGTAGATGGTTTTATAACGATAAACTCTCCCTCAGAGCACCAACAGGAACCTCTCCATAATGCAGTAGGAGATGGTTTTGGAATTATAATCTCTCCCTCATAGCACCAACAGGAACCTCTCCCTAATGCCGTAGTAGATGGTTTTATAACGATAAACTCTCCCTCAGAGCACCAACAGGAACCTCTCCCTAATGCAGTAGGAGATGGTTTTGGAATTATAATCTCTCCCTCAGAGCACCAACAGGAACATGTCCCTAATGCAGTAGTAGATGGTTTTAGAATGATAATCTCTCCCTCAGAGCACCAACAGGAACGTCTCCCTAATGCAGTAGTAGATGGTTTTAAAATTATAATCTCTCCCTCAGAGCACCAACAGTTACGTCTCCTTAATGCACTATAAGATGGTTCTGAACGCTAATGTCTCCCTCACAGCACAGACAGGAACATCTCCCTAATGCACTAAAAGATGGTTCTGAACGCTAATGTCTCCCTCATTTGACCGCAATGAAGGTCTCCCTAATGCAGTCTGAGATGGTTGTGAACGCTAATCTTTCCCTCACAGCACCGGCATGAAGCTCTCCCTACTCTAGTCTGAGACGATCTGACACGTGGCGCTACATGTCTCCAGCCTCATATAGGCTGGAGTCACATGATGCACTGGCCAATCACAGCCATGCCATTAGTAGGCATGACTGTGATGGCTTCTAAGTTCAAACTAGTGAAAAGCTTGTTGATTGGCTACCCAGCAGCTATAGAAAAGGTGCCAAAAATACCCGAATACGGAACCCGATTCCTGACTTTTTTTTTAATGTTGGGTCCCTGACTTTTTTTTTAATGGCGGGTTCGGGGTACGGACAGCCCAAAGTCCGTTACTGACCCAAACTTTACAGTCCGGGTTCGCTCAACTCTAGTCCTGATCGCTACTGTACTATGCATGTATCACACCTCAATGTGTGGTAATTAGGGATGAGCCGAACACCCCCCGGTTCAATTCGCACCAGAACATGCGAACAGGCAAAAAAATTGTGCGAACATTTAAACACCGTTAAAGTCTATGGGACCCGAACATGAAAAATCAAAAGTGCTAATTTTAAAGGTTTATATGCAAGTTATTGCCCTAAAAAGTGTATGGGGACCCCGGTCTTGCCCTAGGGGACATGTATCATTGCAAAAGCAAGTTTAAAATCAATGTTTTTTTTCAGGAGCAGTGATTTTAATAACACGAAAAGTGAAACAACAAAAATTAAATATTCCTTTAAATATCACGCCTGGGGGGGGGGTCCCTTAGTCTGCCTGTAAAAGGGCACACCTCTGTGATGTTTAGAACATAGCCAGAGAAAAAGGACATTTATTATCATGGCTGTAATGTATTGCTGGTTCCTGGCAATGTACATAAAAGTCACTGAAAAAAATTTGCGCCAACATTTTAAAAAAATTGACGTGGGGTCCCCCTTGAAATCTAAACCAGACCATTATCTGAGCATACAACCTGGCCAGCCAGGATGGGAGGGGTGCGAGCAAGCGCCCCCCCTTCTAAACCGTACTAGGCCACATGTCCTCAACATGGGGAGTATGGGTGCTTTGGGGTAAGGGGGGGCTCTGTGCCCCCCCACCCCAAAGCACCTTGCCCCCATGTTGATAGGGACAAGAGCCTCGTCCCCTGGTCTGTGGTTGTGGGGGTGTGTGGGAGGGGGAATTATCGGAATCTGGAAGCCCACTTTAATAAGGGGGCCCCCAGATCCCGACCCCCCCAATGTAAATTAGTATCGGGTACATCGTACCCCCACTTCACCAAAAGTGTCAAAAAAAAACACAAGAGACAATTAGGGACAAGTCTTTATTACAAAAGAAAAGATAAAAATAAGTGTCTCCCATTGTAATCCATCGTCAATCACGGCGAGTGACTGACCCCCAAAAAAAAACACGAACAGCTCCTCCTCCATGGGAGGGCTCCCGCCGACTGAGCTCTCTTTGTTTTGACATTTTATTTATTGTGAAGGGCGGGGCCACCCAGTGATGTAATTGAGCGACCCGCCCCTCTGATATCACAAGGGGGCGAGGTCACCCGTACGTCACCCGGTGGCCCCGCCCTAAACTATAAATAAAATGTCAAAACAAAGCCACATGGAGGAGGAGCTGTGTGCGCTGTCTGCACGCAATGCATTATGGGGTGCTCCATGCAGTGAAGTCGCTGCGAACGCCCCATAATGTTCTAAATTGGACGAAGGGGCGAACGCAGGCCCAAGTTATTAGGGCATGTATAAGCATTGCCACATCACATTATTCTTTTGAATTAACAAAATATAGCTAAGAATTAAAAAATGCTCCTGGGCTCACTCATATGACCTTATGCTATAGATAAGAATACTTGCAATGATGTGATAGTAAAATCTATTATCTATTAAAAACAGTAGAAACGGTACACTTTAAAAAGAATGTTTGGAATAGGGGTACAGTATGGTGAAAGAAAAAGTCAGGTTTTTTACAATCATGTATTATTTTTCAAGTAATTAATATAGTAATGTGTATAGTATTACAAGTGACTGCTATAGGTTCTAGAATTACAGGAAGAATAGTAAACAGTAAACAATGCAATTACAATGCAATTGGATGTCATTTTAGATGGGGGCATGTGCATTCAATAACGTTAATTTGATGTAATTTTAATTATTATCTACTCATTGTCCTCTGCCTTATCTCAAGTACTAGCTGGAGCTAAAGGGCTGTACACATGGGTTGAATATTAGGCAGCATTGGCTGGTTCAAACATTCGGCCTGTGTGTATGGCAGCTGGTCTGACAAAAGCCAGCTGTTCGGCCAGTTCTGACGAAAGGGCATGATCGAAAAAGGTTGCCGCTTGGCATCTGATCAGTGCTCTCAGCCATTGGCTGAGAGCGCTGACCGCTTGTTCTGGCAGGGGGGGGGGGGCCCCCTGTCAAAACACAATAGCTCAGCGGGGGAGAAGCCTGTACTAGGGTTGGGTTGAACTAAGAAAAAACTTCTAGTGTGTTCTAGACTTTAGTGTTAGTAAGGGTGCTGTTTAAAGTTGAATAAAAGATGAGATATTATGCCTAACCTGTGGGGCCTTAGGGCAAATATACCATGTGTCATATTGACATATAATCCGTTTTACAGTTGTGCTTATAAGTTTACATACCCTGGCTTCATTTATGTCTTCTTGGCCATTTTTCAGAGAGTATGAATGATAACACAAATACTTTTCTTTCACTCATGGTTAGTGTTTAGCTGAAGCCATTTATTTTCAATCAACTGTGGTTACTCTTTTTAAATCATAATGACAGCAGAAACTACCCAAATGACCCTGATCAAAAGTATACATACCCCGGTTCTTAATACCGTGTATTGCTCCCTTTAACATCAATGACAGCTTTTGTGGTATTTGTGGATGAGGCTCTTTATCTTCTCAGATGGTAAAGCTGCCCATTCTTTTTGGGAAAAAGCCCCCAGTTCCTGTAAATTCTTGGGCTGTCTTGCATGAACTGCATGTTTGAGATCTCCCCAGAGTGGCTCAATGATATTGAGGTCAAGAGACTGAGATGGTCACTCCAGAACCTTCACTTTATTCAGCTGTAGCTAATGACAGGTCAACTTGTGTTTTGGCTCATTGTCATGTTGGAATGTAGAAGTATGTCCCCCATGCACAGCTTCCTGGCTGATGAATGCAAATGTTCCTCCAGTATTTTTTGATAACATACTGCATTTACCTTGCCATCAATTTTGACCACATTTCCTGTGCCTTTGTAGCTCACGCATCCCCAAAACATCAGGGATCCACCTCAGTGTTTCACAGTAGGAATGGTGTACCTTTCATCATAGGCCTTGTTGACTCCTCCAAATGTAACATTTATGGTTGCGGCAAAAAGCTCAATTGTGGTTACTCCAAATGACTTTGTGCCAGAAGGTTTGAGGCTTGTCTCTGTGCTGTTCAGCGTATTGTAAGCAGGATACTTTGTGGCATTTGCGTAGTAATGGCTTTCTTTTGGAGATTCGACCATGCAGCCCATCTTTCTTCAAGTGCCTCCTTATTGTGCTTCTTGAAACAGCCACACCACATCTTTTCAGAGCCTCCCGTATTTCACCTGAAGTTATTTGTGGGTTTTTCTTTGCATCCCAAACAATTTTCCTGGCAGTTGTGGCTGAAATGTTAGTTAGTCTACCTGACTGTGGTTTGGTCTCAACAGAACCCCTCATTTTCCACTTCTTGATTAGAGTTTGAACACTGCTGATTGGCATTCTCAATTCCTTGGATATCTTTTTATATCCCTTTCCTGTTTTATACAGTTCAACTACCTTTTCCCGCAGATCCTTTGACAATTATTTTGCTTTCCCATAGTTTATAATCCAGAAATGTCAGTGCAGCACTGGATGAAAGATGCAAGGGTCTGTATGGAGTCCAGAAACTCATTGGCCTTTTATACACACACACTAATTACTATAGGTGTGCACAGCCTATTGCATTATGCTGTGCAACCCTAAATTCAAGCACTAATGCCTTTCTCTGCAGCCTCAGCTGCACTGGACAGTGAATGAATGGGAAGTGCTCTGTGCTGAGTGGATTCCTGTTCATTCACAAACTGAAACATAGTTTACTATGCTTCAATTGGGAATGAACACAGTGAGTGAGTGTGTTCATTTATAAAAGAAAGGGGCCGGTAAAAGACATCTTTACTAGCCCCTTCCCAGTTCTCCATTCTGAAACATCCTTTGTGGCAGCCAAGGGAAGGGGAGAGGAGGGAAGCCAGCAGTACGGTGGAGGAGGTGCAACACAGGGGGAAGCCTGACCAGGAGGGGGAATAGGCACTGCACATAGTGATTAGGGTGTGCCCAGGCATACCTGGCACACCCCCTGTGCACACCTATGCTAATTACAAGCAAACGGATCACAGGTGAGGATGGCTACCTTTAATAGTCATTCAAACCCCTTTGTGTCAACTTGTGGACATGTTATCAGGCCAAAATAACCAGGGTATGTAAACTTTTGATCAGGGTCATTTGGGTAGTTTCTGTCATCATTATGATTTACAAAGAGTAAACACAGTTGATTGATAATAAATGGCTTCAGCCAAACACTAACCATGAGTGAAAGAAATGTTTTGTGTTATCATTCATATTCTCTGAAAAATGACCAAGAAATCATAAATGTTGCCAGGGTATGTAAACATATGAGCACAACTGAATATCTCCAGAAAGTGGAATATCTGAATAAGCCACTATGAGTGTCTCTGGCATCTTCTCATTGTTCTCTGCCTAAGGGCCAAAACGATAAGCAAAGTGAACTAGGCAAATGGAAGTTGTAACCAAGTAAAATTTCCAGTCTGTGGCTGAGAACTATTACCAAGATGCATGATTTACCAATTGCAAATAAACAAGTGCCTATTCTGTAATAAAATGCTGTCCCTTTATTTTTATTTTTTTTAGCCGTCAGGAATATGTAGAAAAAAAATGAGCAAATAAAGACAAAGTCTCAGCACATGTTCCATAACAATTGTGAACAAAGAACCATGTTCATAGATTGCATTGTTGTTCAGCACAACCCCATCTCCAGTACTCATCCAAGAACAACCCAGATGATGGATATGTACAACAAAGCCACCAAAGGGCAGCTTCAGGAATCCATTTAACTTGTAAGCTGATATGTAGCGCCAGTCCATCTTCTGTTTTTCTGAAGCAATGGTCTGCTGATCTAACAAAAGCTGAAATAAGCTTATAACAGACTTTCTCTGGGATGCAGACAGAAAAGGTAGGAGCCCAGCAGAAATGCAAAAAGGATATTGCTAAAATATGGCTTCACTGAGTACACGCATTAGAAAAGTGGTAGGATGATATAGACAGGGTATGGTGTGAATCCACTACAAAAATAAATGTTGCACATGACAAAGAATACATTGCATCCATCAAATGACTTTTCATTTATAGGCTTTCAATAATGATTTTAGATTTATTAATTCATAATTTCTCTAAAAAATGTAACTGATTTAAAAAATAACTTTGTACCTTTTGCACCCTCATTTATTTCTTAACATGGGCAGAGAATTAACTGGAACATACAAACTTCATAAAACTTTTAGACACACAATGTAAGACCAAAGAAGGTAATCATAATGCAAATATTTGCTCTTTGGCCTGCCTGCTCATACCATCAAGGCTTTAAATTCTTGGCAACTGAAGCAATCCAGCAGTCCATTCACTAAGGTGAACTCGGAGGTTCACTTTGAAGAAGCCATAGAATATATTTCCTTATTATATGACATCTTCTCTATAAAAATCAATGTATCTCCAGCCTTACCTTAACGAGGAAGAAATATAAACCCTTAAACTGGACTCAGATACACAAATGTCCACTACAGATAGAGATTTGCCTCCATTAGAGTGGATATTAATTTACATTTTTTCAGACAGTTACTTAAAGTGATTCTAAACCTAAACCTTCAACTTTACTCAGACATTTGAAATGGACTCCCAAATCAAGTGATAAATCAAAGTATAAAAATATAGCTTCCAAAATATTTTATATTCCTTCTTTAGGCAGTGGTCACATCATGCTTTGATGTATTTTAAGCCAAATGACCCAGGCAGTGGGTGGCACCAGCCTGCCCTGCCAAAAAAGGTAATGATAGGAGCAGCCACTATCAGTCACTCTTACCTGCCCCATCAGGCTCCCAGTTGCCTATGTCACCAGCAGCACCACCTGATGGGATGGGTAAGAGTGTTTGATTGACAGTGGCTCTTCTTGCCATAGCCATTCACAATAGGACAGGCTGGTCCCACTCACCTTCTGAGCTGTTTGGATCTGTAGAGGAAACACAGATTAAGCCATATACAGTACATGGCTTTTAGAGCATGCCCATATGTGGTGGCAGCATTGCACAGTATAGACAACCCTGCAGATCTTTGCCAAAACTAACAGCCATGAGAGGATCAACAGGTATTTTTAGAAAAATGAATTAAAAAAACACAGAATTATTTTGAATTGTATGGCAGACAGGCTTTTTTTTTATATAATGACACTTTAGGAATTGCCATGGACAAGTCAGTGGGAAATATTCTGATCATGCCAAATGGCCAACATTGTTTGAATGAGCCTCTTTTTTCTGACAGATTAGTTGAAATGCAGCCTCTAGCAGAAAATTCTCCAAAGCTCTTGCGTGACATTACCACAAATATAACCCTGGGAATGGATCACCCTGAAACTATGCTACCTCCTGCACCTTACAGAAGATCCAGACCCTCAAACATGTCTGTGAAGCAGGGGCATTGCTAGGTCTATAAAAGATCCCATATCAGCGAAGTAAAGAAAGTCATATGCTTGGGTGGGCATACACATGTATATATTATACAACTGTGTATATATATATATATATTATTGTTACATATCTGAATGCGGATTCCCCCTTACATCAGGATCCCCAGAGCCCCCCTCATTACATCAGGGTCCCCAGAGAGCCCCTTCACTTACATCAGGGTCCCCAGAGAGCCCCTTCCCTTACATCAGGGTCCCCAGAGAGCCTCCCTACTTACATCAGGGTCCCCAGAGAGCCTCCCTACTTACATCAGGGTCCCCTGAGAGCCTCCTTACTTACATCAGGGTCCCCAGAGAGCCCCCCCCCCATTACACCAGGGTCCCCAGAGAACCCCAGGGCTCAGGAGTTGGCTACATAAAGAATGCAGGGCTCAGCTGTGCCCATCTATGCAGCCTCACCATTACTCAGCAATGCAGCCTCACTGTGTCCATCAAATGCAGCTTTATGGTGCCTATGAATGCAGCCTCACTGTGCCCAGGAATTCAGCCTCACTGTGCCCATGAATGCAGCCTTGCTGCCCATGAATGCAGCCTCACTGTGCCCATCAATGCAGCCTCACTGTCCATTTATGCAGCTCCACTGTGCCCATGAATGCAGCCTCACTGCCCATAAATGCAGCCTCACTGTGCCCATGAATGCAACCTCACTGTCCATGAATGCACCTTCACTGTGCCCATGAATGCAACCTCACTGTGCCTATGAATGAAGCCTCACTGCCCATGAATGCAGCCTCACTGTGCCCATGAATGCAGCCGCATTGCCCATCAATGCAGCCTCACTGTGCCCATGAATGAAGCCTCACTGTGCCCATGAATGTAGCCTCACTGTACCCATGAATGTAGCCTCACTGTGCCCATGAATGCAGCCTCACTGCCCTTCAATGTAGCCTCAATGTGTCCATCAATACAGACTCACCATTGCCTGGATCACACACACAGCGGGCATTTGCTGAGCACCCTTGGAAATTTGCAAGGGAAGCTGTAGAAACACATTCATTATTTTTCTTCTGGGACCAAGTATATTCTGTCTATCACTTGAAACAATAATTCAATAGAATTAAAAGTTACTTGGTGGTGCCCTTTGTTAAGTTTGGAACAGCACTTATGCCAGCTAGACATGTGCGCTTCGTTTCATTTACAAATTTTGGTTTTTCGGAAATTCAGACGTATCCAAATTTCAAAATTAAAATAGTACCAAATTTAAACGAATCCGAAATAATGAAAAAATATTCGAATTTAGAATTTGAATCGTTTTTGAATATTTTTCAAATTCGAAAAGATTTAGAATTCAAATAGTTTTCAAATTTGAATTCAAAAAAGTTTTTGAATTTGAATAGCTTTCCAATTTCCAAAGAGAATAAAATAGAATAGAAAATAAAGGAATATAATAGAAAAAATAGACTAGAAAAGAATATAACAGAAAATAAAAGAATATAATACAATAAAGTAAAACAGAACAAAATAGAATAGAAAATAAAAGAACAGAATAGACTAGAATATAATAGAAACAAATACAATAGAATAACATATATTAGAAAGGATATAACCATCTTCTGAAATTTTAAATCGAATACATAAGAAAAGAATAGAATAGAAAAAAAAAGAATAGAATAGAATAGACTATAATAGAGTAGAAAAGACTAGAATTAAAAAAACAATATAATAGAATAGAAAAAAATATAACCATTTCCCAAAATTCAAATAGAATCAATTCAAATTGAATAGAATATAAAAGAATAGATTAGAATAGGAAGATGCAAAAAACATAAGAGGCGAATATTGCTAGGCGTGACACCACATCCCATGAATGAGTATGACAATAAAAAAGGACAAAAAGAAAGAAAAGTTGGGACTTTAAAGGTTGTCACTGAAGTTTCCCCAAACGAAAGGAACATACAACAGTGGGATATTCATATAATAAGTATTTATTCTAATACAATGGTTTAAAATAGTGACATATAAAAATTAAAGTAATACATATATGTGACACTGAACATGACAGTCAAGGAATCCGCCCATTTGACCTCAAGACCGGCAACCAGTGTAATATGAAGGCCCCAGAATGAGTTGATATTTCTTTTCCACAAAGAGATTGTGACGAGTTTCGCTATGTGCTTCCTCGGGCGATCCTTAAAGCTTTATGAGTATAGGACATTCCTTGACTGTCATGTTCACAGTGTCACATATACTGTATGTATTACTTTAGTTTTTTTTTTTTTTTTTTTTTTTTTTTA
>BLSH010503456.1:1019112-1038572 GCA_018402905.1 Glandirana rugosa
TTTTTTTGCAAAATTGTCGCTCTTCTTTTGTTTATAGCGGCGATCAGAAATGACGCAGCGGTGATCAAATACCACCAAAAGAAAGCTCTGTTTGTGGGAAAAAAAGGACGCAAATTTCGTTTGGGTACAACGTCGCACGACCGCGCAATTGTCAGTTAAAGCGACGCAGCGCCGAATCGCAAAAAGAGCTCCGGTCCTAAAGCTGGAAATCCTTCCGGTCCTTAAGTGGTTAACCTACCAGAGTCGGGAAAAGCATTCAATAAACTCCTCTTTAAGGTGTCCCCAGGAGATTTCATCTTTTGCACTCTGTGTGGGGATGGGATGAGTTCTGAGACTTTTCCCTTGTAACGGTGGTCAAGGAGGGTTGCCAACCGATAATGATCCTTCTCTTTTACGCCACGTATTCTTGGATCCTTTCGCAGGCTTTGAAGCATGAAGGAGCTCATGCACCGCAAATTTGCAGTGGCATGAGAAGCAGACTCCTTGGGGTCAGTCAGGATTATAGTATCTGGAACTGCCTCCTCCCCCACATACTACTCCCAAGGGTTCTGGGGATGGAAAACCATCTCTTACTGTTTGACATATGTCTTCCTCTGCTTCGATGCCTTCAAAAATGCCAGAATATCCTCCTCCTCCTCCTCTCTCTCCTCTTGTGTGTTCTCTGGCATAGGAACAATGGTGTCTGCATAAAGTAGGCCTTGAGAGGAAAGGAAGTCCTCCTCTTTCTCCCGCTGCTCTCCCTCGAGAGCCCTGTCCATAATTAAATGCAGAGTCTGCTCCAGCAGGAACACAACAGAGATTATGTCACTGATGCATGCATTGTCACAGTTCACTATCCTTGTGGCCTCCTCAAATGGTGACAGTACAGTGCATGCATCCTTTATGAGCAGCCATTGGCGTGGGGAAAAAAAGCTAAGCCGGCCTGAGTCTGTCTTTGTGCCATACTCACACAGGTGCTCATTGACAGCCCTCTGTTGCATGTGCAGTCACTGCAGCATTGCCAAAGTCAAGTTCCACCTGGTGGGCATGTCACAAATCAGACTGTTTAGGGGCAGATGGACTTCCCGCTGAATTTCAGCCAACCGAGCACTGGCTGTGTATGACCGCCTTAAATGACTACAGATTCTTCCGGCCTGCTTTAGCAGATCTTCCAACCCTGGTTACCTATTTAGGAAATGCTGCACCACCAAATTGAGGACATGTGCCATGCATGGCACATGTGTCAACTTTCCTTGTCTAAGGGCAGACAGGAGGTTTGTGCCATTATCGCACACCACAATTCATGGCTCCAGCTGGCATGGCATGAACCACCTCTGGGCCTGTCCCTGCAGAGCTGCAAGATTCTCTGCTCCTGTGTGGTTCCTGTCCCCTAGACACACCAGCTGAAGCACTGCCTGGCATCTTTTAGCCTGACTCATTGAATAGCCCTTTGAATACTTAGGGGGTATTTGAGGTTCATAGGACAATTCAGCAGAGGAGGGCATGGAGGTGTCAGTAGTAATGTGGACTTTGTGGCTGACTGCTTTGCCCAACGATGCCACAACATTGCCTTCCACATGATGGTAGAGAGCTGGATTGGCCTTACGTGAAAAGAAATAGCGACTGGCAAGCTGCCATTTTGGTACATCACATTCTGCAAACTCATGGAAGGGGGCAGAATCCACCAGATGGAAAGGCAGAAGTTGTAGAGCCAGCAGCATTGACAAGCTTGCATTGACGCTGGGCATGTGGGTGGCAGTGACTGTATTGTTTTTTTCTGCTGCAGCAGATGGGGCAGAGAAATTTGCCGGCTATAGTCTACAGCTGGTGGTGTGCTACTCGCAGATGTGCTGCAAGGACCTGGGACACCCTGTGCTATACCATCATTCCTGTCAGTGGAGGCTGCTGAGAAGTCATGATATATAGCAGGGGCAGACTGAGGTAAGTAAGGAGGAGGGACAGATTTGTGCCCCTTTTGTGTTTCTTTTAGGTGTTCTTGCCAAGAGCTGAGTGGTGGGGGGTTAAATGCCTTGTCAAGTACGTGGTACCCAAATGGCTGGTATTTTTGCCACACTTGATGTGTTTAAGACAAAGTTTGGAGATAGCAACAGTGCGATCAGCTGCACATGTACTAAAAAAAGGCCCAGACAGCTGAGCTGTGGGAAGTGGGCTGGGCGATAACAGCTCCCCAATGTGATGACATAGGGTGGCTGCTCTCTACTCTACTATGATGGTTGCCTCACCCTCACTTTCCTCCTCTGCTCTATCTGGCACCCAGGTTGCATCAGTGACCTCATCATCATCATGTCCTCCATCCTCATTACCACTGGAGACAACTTGGCAATACGCTGCAGCTGGGGGAACATGAATGCCAATTTGTGTACCAGTGTTCTCCACTCTCTGTAGGTTCATGTTCCTGCCTTCCTCAAACTCAGAACCAACATCTGAATCAAGTAATGTGCATCATCAAGGAACAAGTGGCTGACGCTGTGTTCCAATAACTCAGCTGACTCCTCCAAGCCTGATGCTGGGGATATGGCAGGAAAAGCTGTGAACAAGGAGGCAGACTTTGGTAGCTGCAGAGGACTGCACACTAGTCTCTGCTTGGGTGATGGAGGATAAGGACGGTTTAGTAATCCATTCCACCACCTCCTCTGCATGATGTGGCTGGATAGCATGGGCAACATCACTAAACAGAGGAAATGATGCCCTGCCTGAGGACTGACCATGCCCACCTTTGCCTGTGGACACATACGCTGCTAGCCCCCTTACAGTGCCATGTGATTGTCTCCCTCTCCTTGTTGTCCTCCCAGATATGATAGGGGACAGTGCTTATTTACAAAATGTAATAAAGATGCGGAAATGTGTACATGGATGCACTTTAATCAATGGGAAGTGGTGTTTGGTGCACTTTAATTTGAGTACTCACTACACAGACACACTCCACAGGTACACTATAATATACTGCAATATACTGCATCAAATGTGCAGTAATGCACAGAAATATACTATGTTAAACATGCACTAACGCACTGAAATATATGGTGTTAAACTTGCAGTAATGCACTGAAATATACTACATTAAACGTAGGGTAATACACAGAAATATATGGCATTACACTTGCAGTAGTGCACAGAAATATATGGCGTTTCTTGCAGTAATGCACAGCACTATATGGCGTTTAAACTTGCAGTAACACACTGAACTATACTGCTTTAAACGTAAGGCAATACACAGAAATATATGATGTTAAACTTGCAATAACGCACAGAAATATATGGCATTAAACTTGCAGTAACACACAGAAATATATGGCGTTTCTTGCAGTAACACAGAACTATATGGCGTTAGACTTGCAGTAATGCATTAAACTATAGTGCGTTAAACGTAAAGTAATACACAGAAATATATGGCGTTAAACTTACAGTAACACACAGAAATATATGGTATTAATCTTCAAGTAACACACTGAACTATACTGCGTTAAACGTAAGGTAATGCACAGAAATATATGGCATTGAACTTGCAGTAACGCAATGGAATATACAGCGTTAAACGCGCAGTAATGCACAGAAATATATGGAGTTAATCTTGCAGTAACGCACTGAACTATACTGCGCTAAACGTAAAGTAACACACAGAAATATATGGCATTAAACTTGCAGTAATGCAATGAAATATACAACATTAAACTTAAAGTAACGCACAGGAATATATGGTGTTAAACCTGCAATAACGCACAGAACTATACTGCGTTAAATGTAAGGTAGTGCACAGAAATATATGGTGTTAAACTTACAGAAATTCAATGAAATATAGGGCATTAAACTTGCAGTAGCGCACAGAAATATATGGAATTAAACTTGCAGTAATGCAATGAAATATACCGCGTTAAACTTGCAGTAATGCACGGAAATATATGGTGTTAAACTCGCAGTAACGCAATGAAATATATGCCGTTAAACTTGCAGTAATGCACTGAAATATATGGTGTTAAACCTGCAGTAATGCACAGAACTATACTGCATTAAATGTAAGGTAGTTCACAGAAAAATATGGCATTAAACTCCCAGTAATGCACAGAACTATATGGCGTTAAACTTGCAGTAACACAATGAAATATATGTCGTTAAACTTGCAGTAACGCACAGAAATATATGGTGTTAAACTTGCAGTAATGCAATGAAATATATGCCTTTTAACTTGCAGTAACGCAATGAAATATATGGCGTTAAACCTGCAGTAATGCACATAACTATACTGCATTAAATGTAAGTTATTTCACAGAAAAATATGGCATTAAACTTGCTGTAATGCACAGACATTTATGTTGTTAAACTTGCAGTAACGCATAGAAATATATGACGTTAAACTTGCAGTAACGCACAGAAATATATGCTGTTAAACTTGCAGTAATGCACAAAAATATATGGCGTTAAATATAGTTGAGCAAACTCGAACTGTAAAGTTCAGGTTCGTACCGGACTTTGGGGTGTCCGTGTCCCGAGCCCAAAACCGAACATTTTTGAAAAAGTCCGGGTTCGGGGTTTGGGTATTTTTTGCCGCCTGTTGAATAGCTGTAGGGCAGCCAATCAACAAGCATTTCACTCATTTGCCCTTAGAAGCCATCACAGCCATGCCTACTAATGGCATGGCTGTGATTGGCCAGTGCATCATGTGACCCCAGCCTCTATATAAGCTGGAGTCACGTAGCCAGCGCTACATGTCACATCATTCATCTCATACTAGTGTAGGTAGGGAGAGGATGCTGCCGCTGGTGTGAGGGAAAGATTAGAGTTCTAAAATCATCTCATACTTAGTATAGGGAGAGGTTCCTGCCGCTGGTGTGAGGGATAGCTTAGCGTTCTAAAATCATCTCATACTGGTATAGGGAGAGGTTTCTGCTCCTGTTGTGAGGGACAGATTACGTTCTAAAATCATCTCATACTAGTATAGGGAGAGGTTCCTGCCGCTGGTGTGAGTGATAGAGTAGCATTATAAAATCATCTTGAACTTCCTGTTCCGGCGCCTCATGGCTTAGCTGCACGGCCGCTCAGCTCCCACAGTAAGCCCCTAAAATCTGCTCAAAAAGCCACCCCACCCGCCCTGATCGGCAACATACAGACCGGAGGCACCCCCCCTGAGCATAAATGGAGCGATACCTTGATAAAGGTGCGGCCCGTCCGCCCCTGCAGGTACGTGGAGCTGCGGATCCTGGACAGGCCGCGCCGCCTGTCATGGCGGGCATGTCAGGAGTAACGTTCGCGCCTGGAACGATCGCACTCAGGGGAGCGATCGCACCCAGAGGAACGATCGCGCCCGGAGCGATCGCGCCCGGAGGAAGGATCGCGCCTGAAGCTTCAGATCTCGCAACGACCGCGGGTATACACAGCACGGAGTTGATCGCTCAAGCTGTGGCTGCTCTCCTAATTCCCACAATTGCATCTTCAGTGGAAAGAGCAGTGCAGGCAGGAATGGCCCAGCTGCACAGGGACCTGAGGGAACAAGCCGACAGGCTCACAGAAGCCGAACAGAGAATCGCACATGTGGAAGAGGAGCTGTACCACACGCAAGATTCAGACAGGGCTCAAGACACGCAATTACGGTTAATAGTGGAGAAACTCGAGGACCTCGAGAATAGATCTAGAAGGAGCAACCTGAGGTTCATAGGGGTCCCCGAGTCGATCCACCCTACGGCTCTCCCCAATTCTGCGCAGTCAAGATCCCGGGAGCACTAGGCCTGAGAGGCTCTTTTCAAGTAGATCTCCACCTGAAGCTGCCGCATCTGACGACCTTTTCATCCACATCTTTCGACACTGAGAAAGTGACAGATGAGTATAACATTTACTGGCTTTGATCTATACATACCCGTAACCCTCCCCCAAGCAGGGACCTATTTTTTTCCCACAGTTTTTCCTTCTGTTCCCTTCTCCTTTTGAATGGGAGGACCTTCTCCTCGAAAGGAGTACCAGTTACCCCTCAGGGTTAAACATCGCTATGGTTTTATTTTTCCCTCAAACCACCTGGCCATTAGCCAGTTGGTGAGGCTACTCTCACTTATGCACATGTAATCTGTGATTATGTATATGCTCCCTCCATGTGTCCTCCCTCCCTCTTCTGTGTATCGCCTTCTTCCACACGGACTGCCTCCCTTGTGTACCAACCTGCTCAAACAGTCTATTAGCCGTACAATTGTACCCATGGTGATTACATCCTAAAATTTTAATGGGGTTACATCACTTCTTACATTTTGGCTGAGGCTGTACTTTAGGGAGCTGCATTACTTGCAGTACTACCATGTGGAAGAAAGTGAAGTTTCTACTAGATTGGACATGTTTTGACTTTAAACCTATACTTTATATCTTAGTTACCACACCCAATCCCCCTGCTGCATACCCTCCCCGATTACATCAACATCCCAATTACTCCTCCCATCCAGGACCGGTTCTATAAGAACATCACACGAGGAGGCCATCACCCCTTTAACGATCCAGACTACCTGCCATTTAATCCATGTAGAACATTTTTAATAGGCCTGGCATTACTTACCTTTTCATGAAAATAATTTCATGGAATGTTAAGGGACTTAGATCCCCTAACAAAAGCATGAAGATACTGAGACACCTTCAATGATTACGGGCGGACATAGCTCTACTTCAGGAATCCCACTTACCATCTGGTGACTTTGGGCGCATGAAAAAATTGTGGGTGGCCACAGTTATAGGTTCGGAGGCTGTGGGAAGGAAGGCTGGAGTATTAATCCTGATACACAAAAACTTTAAAGGTCAGATAGTTGCCACGGACACTGACACCCAAGGCAGAATAGCCACGACACATATAAAATGGGGGAACCGGGAACTTAATATTACAAATGTATATTCCCCCAAACAACCCATGGCCAACTTTCTACGCGAACCTCTCTACTTACCTCTTGAAGCACCCCCTTACCCCCCATGTGGTTGGGGGAGACTTTAACTCTGTCATGTGCACTTTAGAGGATAAATCTTACCCCTCCTCCCCCTCAGCCACCCTTAAACAAGCACAAACAATGATCTCTCTGGCGGACACCATAGAATCCCTACACTTAATTGATATTTGGAGATTAATGCACCCAGCCGACCGTGAATTTACCTTTTTTTCGCCCCTGCATAAAATGCTGTCCAGAATAGATTACCTGTTCACCACTGAGTCTCTACTAACTTCGATAGCAGACTCGGATAAACATGAAAGGGCCATTTCCAACCATACTCCAATATCACTCTCGCTGATGGATAGTTCTATCACCCCTAACCCGAGCCTGTGGCGTTTCCCATCCCACCTAGCGCAGAACCCTGACTTTCAAAATTATATAAAAACAGCCTGGGAGGATTACTCTCTCACAAACCAAGAACATCAGTCCAACCCAAATCTCTTCTGGGAGGCAGGGAAAGCCTTTTTAAGAGGGAAGGTGATCTCGTATGCAGTGTCCTATAAACGACGATCACTAGCCAAATACCGCCTAGCTAGCACACAACTCAAATCAGCCCAATCCGCCTTAGCCTCAAACAACACCCAAGCGAATAGAGACAGGTGGCAATCTGCCAAGCATGCATTCGACCTCTAGGCAGATACTTTAGAGCTATCCCGTAGAATGCATACAGACGTCATGTTCTATCAACATGGAAATAAGTCAGGTAAACTACTAGCCAGGCTATGCAAAGGACTGTACACTCCAACCCACATCACAGCCCTAAAGGACAAGTTGGGCCGAACATACTCCAATCCACAAGACATAACACATATCATGTTTGAATACTATACCTCCCTTTATTCTATAGACAAGATAGATCCCCTAAAAGCACATCATTTTCTTAGCCAACTGAGCATCCTGAATATCACAACAGCTCAACTTGAAAAATTACATGCCCCGATCTCCCACACAGAAATTCTCCTGGCCATACAGAACACGTCCCCAAACAAAGCACCAGGGCCCTATGGCTTTACAGGTGAATTCTATAAGTCATTCAAGGATATCCTTAGTCCGACTCTGTCCAAGGTATACGACCACATTTGGTCAGGGAGGCAATATATACCCACTGGCAATCAGGCTGTGATTAAACTCTTAAGCAAAAAAGGCAAAGATCCACTGGCCCCGGGGTCCTACCGCCCTATATCTCTTCTAAATCTAGATGCAAAATTCTTATCCAAAATCATAGCAAATAGATTAGCGGATATTATCCCCTCAATAATACACCCCGCCCAATCCGGCTTTGTCCGTGGCAGAACGGCGACCCTAAATATTCGGAAAGTACTGTCGGTCCTGGAATATGCTAAAAACCAACCAAGCCAGGATACGGCCATTATAACTCTCGACGCCGAAAAGGCTTTGGATAACGTAAGTTTCTAATGGCTCTTCTTAGTCCTACGTGCCCTGAATTTCCAGGGCCCTTTCCTCCACACCATACAACAGATGTATGCGCACCCTACGGCTAGAATAGTTGCGGCAGGTATATTGACTCCTGAGTTTCAACTACATAAGGGTACGAGACAGGGCTGCCCCCTGTCCCCCTTGCTGTTCAATCTGGCTCTCAAACCCCTATCTAGGTTTTTAACCACTAAGGCCCCCCTCCATGGAGTAAAGGTTGGTGAAGAAGAGCTACGAACAGCTCTGTTCGTTGACAATGTTCTTATTTTTACATCTAACCCAACTAAAGATTTACTTACAGTTAGAGACATATTTGAGGACTTCCGCACCCTCTCGGGACTACGGATCAACTACTCTAAAAGTGAAATCCTCCCTCTGGGTGCTACAAAACACCATTCGTGGATAACACTTTCCCCTTTTACCTTGGCGACCACACACATACTACCTAGGTATCCAGGTTGGTAAAACCCCCTCCTCCCTATACACCTTGAACTACCCCCCCCCAGTTCACAAAAATATCTCAGGAGTTGGCTCGATGGATGGACCTTCCGCTATCGCTTTTGGGGAGATGCCGCCTTTTCAAGATGGTAAGCTTTGCCAAATTACTATATCCATTGCAAACTTTACCTTTACTCTTAAAGCATAAAGACATCCAAAGCTTAAACACTGCCATTGTAAAATTTCTATGGCGGGGCAAGAGACCGTGAATATCACAAACTAAGCTTTATCCCCCCAGGAGCGATGGCGGGCTCAATCTCCTGCATATCAGGCTGTATAATGTTGCTTGCCTCCTACGCACAGGTATGGACTGGATAGCCAATACTTCTCGTTACTCTAATGCCTCCCTAGAATCATCTATGGTCATGCCTTATACTTTACCAGCTTTATTGCATACACAATGGAGCCATCTCCCGGTACATCTTCGACAGAATCTTCTGCTTAGGGACACCATTATTGCATGGAGGGAATTGCGGAAAATATTAAAAATGTCACCTCACGAAATCTACCCATAAGAGGTACCCCCCAGTTCCCGGCAGCACAAGAATGTGCTGCCTTCCAGCTATGGGAAGCACATGGACTGTCACACATGATTTCACTCTTCAATGAAGAAACAGGCAAAGCTATACCTTTCGTGGACCTTAGTAGGATGTATAACCTACCTTCCTCCCACGCCTTCCACCACGCTCAATGTTTAAGCTTTGTACGTTATACCCATAAGCTTCCTACCTTCCCGTTCTGTCCCTCCTTTATTGACCAGCTACTTGATAAAGACTCCTTCTCCATATCTGATATATATAAACCTCTCCTCCGAAAGACCGTGCCCTCTTCAATGGAAGCAGCTGCTTCGAAATGGATAAAAGACTTCCCTTTGGAAGGTCTAGCGGAGAAAATGCTTTTGGGATACAATATGGTTCTACGACATACACCATGCGAAACTTGGAAGGAGTCCCAACTAAAGCAATTACACAGAGCCTTCATCCCTTTCCTAAAAAATAAAGAGGACCCAAAGTCAGCATCCTGTACATGGTGCTCTTCAGACAATCCTTCACTTGCACACAGCTTCTGGAAATGCCCTCTAATTCAGTCCTTCTGGGCCAAAGTGGTGGAATTTATTAAGGACGTCTCTAATATACAGATTCCAAAGGCACCAGAGATATTCTTGTTTGGCTTTTTAGACCGATCGTGCCTCAGTGACTTGTCAAACCCAACATCTACAACCAATCTATACCCTGGATCCAAACAAATCTTTTGATTGCCCGTAAAGTTATTTTGAAATGCTGGACCAAGCCTCTCGGCCCTTCTTTAAACATGGTACAGCAAGACCTGAAATGGCTATTGTACATGGAAAGGCTTACTTCAATCTTCTCAGACACATCCTCTAGCCGATGATTCCAAAACAAATGGCACCTCTTCATGCAGGTGGCCCTTCAGCCACAGGAAGCTGAAGCCATCATAAAAGCACCCCATTGCTACCATGATGACACACGGCAACTACACTCTGGGCCTTGATGAAGCTCATACTTGTTTCGGGAGAGGTTCCTACTGCTGGTGTGAGGGACAGATTAGCGTTCTAAAATCATCTCATACTGGTGTAGGGAGAGGATCCTGCTGTGTCTACATTGCTGGTTTAAAAAAAAAAAGAATAATATATATTTTTTAGTTATATTAATAAATAGTGCTACAAAGTACATTTACACCTTGCTGTGCATGTCTTGCACAAAAATAAAAAGTGCATCTACATTGCCGGTTTAAAAAAAACAAAAGAAGAATAATTTATTATTCTTTTTTTTATTATTAATAAATAGTGCTACACAGTACATTTGCAACTTGCTGTGCATTTCTTGCACAAAATTAAAAAGTGCGTCGACATTGCTGGTTTAAAAAATAATCAAAATTTGTGTTAAATAGTACATTTGCGTCCAGAATGAGGAGAACGTCAAATAAGGGATGTGGCCGTGGTGCTGCTGGTGCTGCTGGTGTTGGTGGTGTTGGTGACGCTCCTGTTGCAAGGAGAGGACGTGGTCGATCTGTGGCAGCTACACGCATAAGTGAAACACCTTCCTCAACACAACCTTCAACGTTATATGGTAGGCCCAAATGCCACTTAACGAATGGTGAGGCCAGAAGAAGTACAGGTGATAGTAGATTGGGTGGCTGACAATGCCTCCAGTTCCTTCACATTGTCTCCCACCCGGTCCCTTGCTGAAAGCTCAGAGTTGGCACCTGAACCCCACGGCCATCTGTCTTTCACCTCAGCCCCTTGTAAATTAGCCGAGCAGTCTGAGCCCCAAGTCATGCAGCAGTCTCTTATGCTTTTTGATGACTCTGCTGGTGTGCATTCCATGGGCCATACACATAGCCCTGCAACAGAAGTGGAAGACATTGAGTGCAACGATGCCCAACCACTTCTGTTTCAGGATGAGGACATGGAAACACCACCACAGCACGTCTCTGATGATGATGAAACACAGGTGCCAACTGCTGCAGCTTTCTACAGTGTGCAGACTGACAAGGAGGACAGTGGTGAAGAGTGGGTGGAAGATGATGTGGAGGATGATGAGGTCCTAGACCCCACATGGAATGAAGGTCATGCGAGTGACATGTGCAGTTTGGAGGAAGAGGTGGTGGTCGCACAGAGGCACCAGCACAGCAAAAGAGGAAGCAGGTTGCCTGGCGTGGCAGTTCATCAGACAATGTTCTGACGACAGGACACGAGTGGTTTGCATGCTGTGCAATCAGAGCCTGAAGCGAGACATAAATGTTCTAAACCTGATTACAACCTGCATGACCAGGCATCTACATGCAAAGCACGAGTTGCAGTGGAATAAGCACCTCAAAATCCAAGAAAGGTCTCAGGCTCCTCCTGCTTCCTCTTCTGCTTCTGTCTCCGCCTCTTCCTCCACCTCTACAGTGCCAGTGTCACCTGCCACCCAGCAAACAGACAATGTGACAGCAATGCCACCATGTCCGCCACCGTCCCCAAGCATTTCCACACCATGGTCCCATGGAAGCTTACAGCTGTCCATCTCCCAAACACTGGAGAGAAAGAGGAAGTACCCCCCTACCCACTCGCGATCCCTGGCCCTGAATGCCAGCATTTCAAAATTCCTGGCCTTTGAAATGTTGTCGTTCCATCTGGTGGACATGGACAGTTTTAAAAAACTAATGGCGGTGGCTGTCCCACAGTATGTGGTTCCCAGCCGCCACTACTTTTCCAGATGAGCCATCCCTTCCCTGCACAAACAAGTCGGGGATGAGATCAAGTGTACACTGCTAAACAGCATCTGTGGCAAGGTCCACATAACCACTGATACATGGACCAGTAAGCACGGGCAGGGATGCTATATCTCGCTAACTGCACACTGGGCAAATGTAGTGGCGGGTGGGCCTGAGGAGGATAGCAGTTTGGCACATGTCTTTCCGCCACCAAGGATTGCAGGGCATTTGTCTTTGCCTCCTGTTGCCTCCTCCTCCGCTTCCTCCTCCTCTACCACCTCTTCATCCTGTCAGCATAACACCTTCACCACCAACTTCAGCACATCCAGGGGAAATGACAGCAGGCTGTTTTAAAACTGATGTTTGGGGGATAAACCCCACACTGCGCAGGAGCTGTGGACGGGCATTGAACAACAGACCAATGAGTGGTTGTTGCCACTGAGCCTCAAGCCCGGCCTGGTGGTGTGCGATAATGGGCGAAATCTCGTAGCAGCTCTGGGCCTAGCCGGTTTGACGCACATCCCTTGCCTGGAGCATGTGCTGAATTTAGTGGTGAAGAAATTTCTAAAAAACTACCCGGATATGTCAGAGCTGCTGCAGAAAGTGTGGGCCATCTGTGCGCGCTTTCGGTGTACTCACCCTGCTGCTGCTCGCCTGTCTGCGCTGCAGCGGAACTTAGGCCTTCCCGCTCACCGCCTCCTATGCAACGTGCCCACAAGGTGGAACTGTGTGAGCAGCAGCAGGCAATAGTGGAGTTTCAGCTGCAGCATGCACGGGTCAGTCACTCTGCGGAACAGCACGACTTCACCACCAACGAGTGGGGCTCCATGCGAGACCTGTGTACCATATTGCGTTGTTTCGAGTACTCCACCAACATGGCTATTGCCGATGACGCTGTTTTCAGCGTTACTATCCCACTTCTATGTCTCCTTGAAAAAACACTTCGGGCGATGATGGAAGAGGATGTGGCACAGGAGGAAGAGGAGGAGGAAGTGGTCATTTCCACGGTTATCAGGCCAGTCATTCACAAGTGGCTTGGAGGGTGGGTTCCTGCACCAGCATAGGCCAGGTAAAAAATTTTCAAGCCAAGGCACAGTTCTGGAGGATGAGGAGGACGAGGAAGATGATGAGGAGGAGGAGGAGGAACCGTGTTCACAGCAGGGTTGCACCCAACGCAGCTTGTGGGCATCACTGGAGCGTGGCTGGGGGGATACGGACAACACAGATGATACACCTCCCACAGAGGACAGCTTGTCTTTGCCTCTGGGCAGCCTGGCACACATGAGTGACTACATGCTGCAGTGCCTGCGCAACGACATCCGAGTTGCCCACATAGTAACTTGTGCTGATTACTGGGTGGCCATCCTGCTGGATCCCTGTTGCAAGTACAACGTGCCGTCCTTAATTCTCTCACTGGAGCGTGACTGGAAGATGCGTGACTACAAGCGCACGTTGGTAGACGCGCTGCTGAGGGCATTCCCAAATGACACCTCAGTGCAAGCACAAGGCAAAGGCAGAGGAGGAGGAAGAGGTCGCCAATGCAGCTGTGGCACCGCCAGCACCTCAGAAGGCAGGATTAGCATGGCCGAAATGTGGAAAAGTTTTGTCAGCAGCATGCCACAACAAACAGCACCACCAGCTGATAGGCAACGTCTAGGCAGCATTTCAGCAACATGGAGGAGCAGTATGTGTGCACACACCTACACGTACTGACTGATGGGTCTGCCCCATTCATCTTCTGGGTCTCCAAATTGGGCACATGACCTGAACTTGCCCTTTATGCCTTGGAGGTGTTGGCCTACCCAGCACCCAGTGTATTGTCTGAACGTGTGTTTAGCACAGCAGGTGGCGTTGTCACAGACAAGTGCAGCCACCTGTCCACAGCCAACGTGGACAAGCTAACCTTTATTAAAATGAACCAGGCATGGATCCCATAAGACTTGTCTGTACCTTGTGCAGAATAGACATTTACACCGGCCTCACACAGCCATTGGTATACTTTTTTTTTTTAATATGTCTCAATATTTTGGGGGCTACCCCAATTAGAAAAAAACCCCAAACAAACAAAAAACAGTGTTAGCTACCTCCTCCTCCTCCACTGCCACTTCCACCTACACCGCCACGGTCACCGCCTCTTCAACCTCCTACTCCACAACCACCTCCTCCATTTTTATTTTTTTTTATGTGATTTTAAGTTATTTCCCTATCCACATCCCCTATCCTTATTTCCCTATCCACATTTGTTTGCAGGGCACTTGTCCTACTCTTAACCCCATTTTGCTTCTTTTTGCAGCCCTCTAGCCCTTTCCAGGACTTTTTAAGAGCCATTTTTGTGCCAAAAAGTTTGGGTCACCATTGACTTCAATGGGGTTCGGGGTTTGCGGTTAAGTTCGGGTCAAGTTCGGGGCCGAACCCAAACTTTTTCGCAAAGTTTGCCTGAACCCGCAGAACCCGAACATCCAGGTGTCCGCTCAACTGTAGCATTAAACTTGCAGTAGCGCAATGAAATATATGGCATTAAACTTGCAGCAGCGCACAGAAATATATGGCGTTAAACTTGCAGTAACGCAGTGAAATATACGGCGTTAAACTTGCAGTAATGCACAGAAATATATGGTGTTAAACTTGCAGTAACGCAATGAAATATACACCGTTAAACTTGCAGTGACGCACTGAAATATATGGCGTTAAACCTGTAGTAATGCACAGAACTATACTGCACTAAATGTAAGGTAGTTCACAGAAAAATATGGCATTAAACTTGCAGTAACGCACAGAACTATATGGCGTTAAACTTGCAGTAACACACTGAACCATACTGTGTTAAACATAAGGTAATACACAGAAGTATATGGCGTTAAACTTGCAGTAACACATAGAAATATATGGCATTAAACATACAGTAACGCACAAAAATATATGGTGGTCCTTGCAGTAACACACAGAACTATATGGTGTTAAACTTACAGTAATGCACTGAACTATACTGCATTAAACGTAAGTTAATACACAGAAATATATGGTGTTAAACTTACCGTACAGTAATGCACAGTAATATATGGTGTTACTCTTGCAATAACGCACAGAACTATACTGTGTTAAATGTAAGGTAATGCACAGAAATATATGGCGTTAAGCTTGCAATAATGCAATGAAATATATGGCGTTAAACTTGCAGTAATGCATCAAAATATGTGGCGTTAAACTTGCTGTAATGCACAGAAATATATGGCGTTAAACTTGCAGTAATGCACAGAAATATATGGCGTTAAACTTGCAGTAACGCACCAAACTATACTGCGTTAATGTAAGATAACGCACAGAAATATATGCCGTTAACCACTTGACCACTGGACACTTAAACCCCCTTCCTAACCAGACCAATTTTCAGCTTTCAGAGCTCTCACATTTTGAATGACAATTACTCAGTCATATTACGCTGTACTCATATGAAATTTTTGTCCTTTTTTCCACACAAATAGAGTTTTCTTTTGGTGGTATTTAATCACCGCTGGGTTTTTTTTTTTTGCGCTATAAATGAAAAATAATTGAAAATTTTGTTAAAAAATTGCATTTTTCTTTGTTTCCGTTATAAAATTTTGCAAATTAGTAATTGTTCTTCACAAATTTTGGACAAAATTTATATTGCTACATATCTTTGGTAAAACTAACCCAAATTAGTATATATTATTTGGTATTTGTGAAAGTTATAGAGTCTACAAGCTATGGTGCCATTCACTGAAAATTGATCACACCTGACGTATTGATGGCCTATCTCATTTCTTGAGACCCTAACCAGCCAGGAAAGTACAAATACCCCCCAAATGACCCCTTTTTAGAACATAGACAGTCCAAGGTACTTTGTAAGAGGCATGGTGAGTTTTCTGAAGTTGTATTTTTTTCCCACAGTTCTTTGCAAAATTACAATTTTTATTTTTTATTTTTTTCATAAAATTGTCATAATAATAGATTATTTCCCACACCCAGAATATGCATACCACAAATTACACCCCAAAACACATTCTGCTACTCCTCCTGAGTATGGCGATACCACATGTGTGAGACTTTTTCACAGCCTGGCCACATACAGAGGCCCAATATGCAGGGAGCACCGTCAGGATTTCTAGGAGCAGAAATTACGCATAAAATTTCTTAACTACCTATCATACTTTTGAAGGTCCTGGAGCACCAGACAATAGAAACACCCAAAAAAATGACCAATTTTGGAAAGTAAACACCCCAACATATATTCTTGGAGGCATAATGAGTTTTATGAACAGGTCATATTTTTCCACAAGTTTTGGGAAAATGTGGAAAGAAAATGAAAACATACTTTTTCTTACACAAAGTTGTCCATTTATACAATATTTCTAACACATAGCATGTACATAGCAAAAATTACACCCCAAAATATATTCTGCTACTTGTCCCAAGTATGGCGATACCACATGTGTGAGGCTTTACCACAGCCTGACCACATACAGAGGTCCAACATGCAGGGAGCACCATCAGGCATTCTAGGGACACACATTTCAAATCTAATTTGACTACCTATCACACTTTTGTGAGGCACTGATGGACACTGTAGTGGCATGGATGTGGACGGATGAGCCAGGGATGGAGCATGGATATGGACAGATGAGCTAGGGATGGAACACGGATGTGGATGGATGAGCCAGGAATGTAGCATGGATGTGGACGGGTGAGCCAGGGATGGGGCATGGATGTGGATGGGTGAGCCAGGGATGGAACATGGATGTGGACGGATTAGCCAGGGATGGAATGTGGATGTGGATGGATGCGCCAGGGATGGAGCATGGATGTGGATAAGTGAGCCAGGGATGGAACATGGATGTGGACGGATGAGCCAGGGATGGAACATGGATGTGGATGGATGAGCCAGGGATGGAGCATGGATGAGCATGAATCTGGATGGATGGTCCAGGGAAGGATGGATGAGTCAGAGATGGTGCATGGATGAGCCAGGTATGGATGGATGAGCCAGGGATGGATGGATGAGCCAGGGATGGAGTATAGGTGAGCCAGGGATGGATGAGCCATGGACGGGTGAGCCAGGGACTGGGTGGGCCAGGGATGGGTGAGCCTGGGACTGGGTGAGCCAGGGACTGGGTGAGCCATGGATGGATGAGCCAGGGAATGGGTGAGCCAGGAACAGGTGAGCCAGGGATTGGGTGAGCCATGGATGGGTGTGCCAGGAACTGGGTGAGCCATGGATTGGGTGAGCCATGGATTGGGTGAGCCATGCCAATATCACACTACAAATGGCTGCTATTGAAAGAATACTTTTATAGTGTGGGGCAGGACTAAGAGCAATGAGCCATGATTGGATAGAGTCATCATGACAGTGTCCAATCATGGCTCTGACAGTGCTGTATGCCCTGATTGGGCAAAGTTTTCATTGCTTCAGCCAATCAGGACTTTCAATGCACTGTGCAGCGGCACAGTGCATTGTGGTCGTTCAGCGGGCTGAAAAAATGGTCAAACGCCCTGATAATTTGGTTGTTCATCAAACGGGTGAACGGCCAATGTTTGGCTCGAAACTCATGCTTGGGCCGAACCGTTCGCCCATCCCTAATACTAATAAATTGCTCAACCAAACTTTTTTATTAGCATATCATTATTTTAACCAGTTAACAACTGGCCCATAGACAAAAGACGTCTACAGGGCGGCTGCTTAACTCTGGGAGGACGTACATTCACGTCCTCCCAGAATTGCGCTTCCCGCGCGCCCCCTAGGGCGCACACACGGGAACATCTGTGACCCCCGGGTTCAGGGGACCCAGCGCATAACGGATCATGGTGAATGGCCGCTGTGAGTGGCCTTTCACCACGTGATAAGCTGCGTCACATGTAAACAAGTCGGCGCTTCCGCCTGCTTTTCTCTCTCCTCTCCGCACCGATCTGTGAATTGTGAGAGGAGAGAGGGGGAGAGAGGACGTGGGCAGCGATGTGGGCAATGTATAATGCCCACAGCGCTGCTAAGTGACAGTGGGGGACAGGCTGCATCCCCCCACCATCCATCCACACCCACCCAGCCATCCTCACCCCAGCCATCCTCACCCCATCCAGCCATCCTCACTCCATCCAGCCATCCTCACCCCATCCATCCACCACCCACCCATCCTCACCCCATCCATGCTCACCCACCCAGCCATCCTCACCCCATCCACGCTCATCCATCCATGGTCAACCACCCATCCATCCATGCTCACCCACCCAGCCATCCTCACCCCATCCATGCTCATCCATCCATGCTCAGCCACTCATCCATCCATGCTCAGCCATCCTCACCCAGCCGTGCTCATCCATTCTCATTAATGCTCAGTCATCCCCATCCATGCTCATCCATCCCATCTGTGCTCATCCATGCTCAGTCATCCCATCCATGCTCATCCATCCCCATCCGTGCTCATCCATCCCCATCCATGCTTATCCATCCCCATTCATGCTCAGTCATCCCCATCCGTGCTCATCCATCCTCATTCGTGCTCAGTCATCCCATCCGTGCTCATCTGTGCTCATCCGTCCCCATTCGTGCTCACCCATCCCCATCTGTGCTCATCCGTCCCCATCCGTGCTCAGTCATCCCCATCCATGCTCATCCATCCTCATTCATGCTCAGTCATCCCATCCGTGCTCATCCATCCCTATCTGTGCTCATTTATCCCCATCCGTGCTTATCCATCCCCATCCGTGCTCGGTCATCTCCATCCGTGCTCATCCATCCCCATCCGTGCTCAGTCATCCCCATCTGTGCTCATCAGTCCCCATCCATGACTCATTTGTGCCTCATTCATGCTCATCCATACCACATCAGTTCTCATCCGTGACACATCCGTGCCACTACAGTGCCCATCCATGCCACTACAGTGTCCATCTGTGCTACTACACTGCCCATCTGTGCTACTACACTGCCACTACAGTGCCCATCCATGCCACTACACTGCCCATCCGTGCCACTACACTGCCCAACCATGCCACTACACTACCCATCCATGCCACTACACTGCTCATCCGTGCCACTGCACTGCCTATCCGTGCCACTACAGTGCCTATCCATGCCACCACAGTGCCTCACAATAGTGTAAAAGGTAGTCAAATTAGATTTGAAATGTATGCCCCTAGAACACCTGAAAATATGTTATAAAGATTGTGTGTCGTACATGTATCGTTTTTACTGTGGGGTGTTTTATAAGACGATGAGGAGGGCTCATACCGTTATGGTGTACACACTGTGAAAATGTGTCGGACTGATGTATGTCTCCGGGTTATACGTCCCTCGTGGTAGTCCACAAGATCCCCGTATGTAAAGTTTAGATTAAACTGATGGAAAATGTG
>BLSH010503456.1:1055640-1068860 GCA_018402905.1 Glandirana rugosa
GTTTTCCTTCATTTTACCCCCATTCCCATCCCGTTCACGGGATGTTTTTTTACCCCTGTCCCTTTATTGAAGTAGTTATTTCCCTGTCCCCATTTTTTTGTAGGGCACTTGCCCTACCCTTACCCCCATTTTACTTCCTTTTGCAGCCCTCTAGGGCTTTCCAGGACTTTGTTACAGCCATTTTTGTGCCTAAAAGTTCGGGTCCCCATTGATTTCAATGGGGTTCGTTGTCCGTGCGATCGTTCGGGTTCCGTCCGGACCCGGACCCGGACTTTGTCCCGAAGTTCGGACGGACCAGCAGAACCCGGACTTCCAGAGGTTCGCTCAACTCTATCCCTGACTAATATAGTCTAGAATTAAATTTGGGACCCTACCCTTTCCATATTTTGCAGTTTATATTGTAATGTGCTGCGCAGACTGTTGGCATTATAAAAAAATCCTGAATAATAATATAATAATAAAAATGTATGACACAGCAGTGCATACTCACAGGACATAATGATTACATGTCACAGATACAATGAATTAAATGTGTGAGGTCATTCAGGAGTAGGAAATGAAATTACAATGTTGAATTGAATATATGATTTTTAACGCTGACTATAGATAGCTTTAGGTCAGAGTTGCTTCAGCAGATGTTGTGAACTGTGCATGTTTCCATTAAAAAAAATATTTGAAGCTACCATTTCTGTGTGTAAAGGGGTAGCTGGGGAGTTGACGTGCACTGGTGGCTTCCACTCTCAGTCTGCTGATGTTTAGATTGTTGTCCTGCAAGCTGGAAAATCTCTGTGCAGGGTAAGGCTGAGAGTGCAATACATCACAATTGTTATTAAAGACTTTAGATCAAGAAGCTATTCCAAGTGAGGAAATAAAGCCAGACAACTCGCCCATGCATGAAAACACAAGAACTGGGCTGCAGAAACATATTGGTACAACTAGTTATGTTCATATCCAATATATGGAATCTAATAAGAGAAACAGACATTACACTCTCACATTCCCACATGTAGATGACAAATTCATGAGCCAGTTTTTCGATTTGCAATGCAGATTACAGTACTTACTTTAATATTCAGAGTTTTAACTAGGCCAGACACACACATGTTCAGTCGGTGTAAAACCTCATTCACCATGCATTGTCAAAAAACATGTAATGCATATGTCAAATAAAGTCCAAAGTATAAGGATATGATCCCAGTAAGGCAGGGGTAGGCAACCTTAAAGCGGTGGGGATATACCTGCACAACATGGGAGAAGTCAAAGATCACCGGGCACATTGTTGTCTCTTCACACCTGATTTAAACCTCTAATTACTGTACTAACATTTTGCAATTGCATTCATTGCATGGCAATTATGTGTTTAAATCAGGTGGGGAGGAAGCAACATATCACCTCCTCACCACCTGTCAAACACACTCAGGGAAGCCTCAATGACTGCTGCACTTGTGAATGAGCCCTTAGTTGCATGGGGGAAGAGTATTTGTGCTAGGAGGGGGATTTGTGCTAGAAAATGTGATATGGTGGGGGGGGGGGGTTTGTGCTAGAAGGGGATTTTTTTTTATGGGGGGGGGATTTGTGCTAGTAGGGATGATTGGGGGTGAGCCAATGGCCCCCTCAGGGGTGGCTGAGTGTTGTGGTCCACCTGATCACACTGCCCTCAATCACATCCATACCGCATACAAAGTCACTGAATAGGCCGGTAGTTTTGTTTTGTTTTATTTATTAGCGAATTAACTTGGATAGGGATTGGGAAGTTGTGGGATGCCCATAGAATCAATTCCATGTACATGGGACCTTCTACATGCATTTCCAGTTTATACACTCCTTTCTCTTCCTCCAGCACATCACTTGCTTCTAAGACCCTTTTTCCTCTCTCCTGTGCATCACTTGCTTCTCACCGGTGAGACCTGGAAGGATATTTACCAGGTCTCCGTATTCTCTTGTTGGGTCTAGCTAGCAATGAGCAATTCTCACATTATTGGACACTTTACTGGCAACTTATCCTTATACTTTGCATCGATATATGCATTATATGTTTTTCGATTTAAAAGATTAATACACATCCAGACACATTTTTTGAGGTCCTGCACTTATTTTTTTGCACATTCCTAGAAAGGCACAGATATACTGCTCTTTTGTTTAAGCAGCTTTGCATTGTCATTTTGTTACAGGGTGGATATTATTTTGTATATTTTTACCATGCATTGTCAGTTTGCATGATTTGTTACAAAAAAGTGCCATGTGTTACTTGTCCATATTCCTGTAAAAGCGTAATTAATTTTTAAACCCGAAGTGATATATATATATATATATATATATATATATATATATCTTTCCTGTACTCCGGGCACTTATTCCTGACACTGTTTTCTGCTTCCACCTCTACTTGACCTTACTGAGCTTTGCGATCTGACGTGTGGCAGGTTAATTCTAACTGACCTGATCAATGAAAATGTGCCCCCAGCAAACACCTGCTTCTTGTTAAAATAAGCTGACAGCAACCCCAGATCCCTATTGTATAAAGAATATATTGGTTTTATTATTTCCTGCCCCAGGTAAGGATTTCAATGTATCCTTGCACAGCACTTTCCAGTTAATGGTTAGGTCAAAAATATTCTTAGTTTGTGTGACATAGAAATATGGTATGAATATGAACAAGTCACTGCAAAGGGGTATATGCTAAATTTCACAGTTCAATAGAATGGTATTTTATGTGCAAGACTACTACTATGTTTACCTAGTTATGTTTTATGTACAGTTGTCCACAATAAAACCTCTCAAACACACATGTATTGTAGAAAAGTCAATCATATTCTATCTTATAGTTTATAAAAAATTGAGTTGGAGAACATATTTTAAATTATAATGCAAGTCCTTGAATGTACGGAGGCATACACTTTTGATAAGTAAAACACATATTTTGCTTCTTTTAATGCAAACCAAGGATTACCTTGGTCATAATTATTCTGAATTATAACAGCGTGTTACAAAAAGAATTTGTACTGGTTTGCTTGCTTGTCTTTTTTTTACATTTTGTTTGAGTAAAGGTTTTTGTTTGTCCCAAGTAGAGATGTGTACAACTGAAAAAATCATTTAATTTTGGTTTCATTTGTTAAGTAAATCATTTAATTTTGTCATAATCGTTATTTTAGAATGATTTGTTTTCGGAACAAGTCGTTATTTCGGGACAGTATATATTAATTGTTCTGAATCGATTAGTATTTTTGGAAGTTCTGTTATTCTTATGCCTATATTTATTTAAACATGTTCATTGGTTATTTTGGGAGATTATTCATGCACTCTGAGTCATCCTTGCTAGTCTAACCCACACAGAGAAATGGAATGAGCTGATTGGGTGATATTGTTTAAAGTCGGGTGCCTCCAAAAGTAACAACTGGAACTAAATACATTTTGGATTCATTCCTTATGTTATGATTCAGAGATTCTGATGGATCCACCTCCATCCAACCAAAACACAATAAGTAGAAATCATAATCTTATTTCACTGTTTTACCTTACTGCATTTATTGCAATATGTTTCCATTTCATATGTAATGCATTTTTTATAATAATGAAAAATCTTAATGCAAAAAGAATTGACTGATTATCCAAGAGTCAAAGAGTACCGTACCACTCTCATCCGAATAAAACACATGAATCAGAATTTATGCATATTCATTCATTGTGTTATTAAGTTGAATTCATTTCCCCATTCCCAAATGACTGTGCGTTGGGCCACGCACATACAAATTAAACAAACGGTCTCTCAAGTTCATCCCCAATACAAAAAAGAATCTTCACGCTACGCTCCTTAGAATAAAACAGATGGATCAAATCAATTTTGGTCATTCGTTATGAACTTATGACATTAAGTTATTTTGGATGCTTCAAAAATTAACAAAAGGCCCAAACTATTGCATCATGTCAACAAAACTAATGAATACAAATTAATTTGTTGTTTTCATTATAATTTATTTCAGATTAGTTCCAAGTCATTTCTATTGTGATTCGGAGATTCGGATACATCCAAATCTCTGAATTACGCAAGTTTTGTCCGAATTTCGTAACAAATCAGATTGCACATGGCTAATCCCAAGCATATTTGAATCCACTTACTGTTGTCTGACCCACTTCCTCTGTTCTAAGTTTAGGGTCCTGTTGGGTCCTAGGTTCTTTCCCAAGCTACTGTATCCACAGCTAGGCACACAGTCTCAGCCACTCTTCTGGCTCAATAATAGGGATGGATCCAACTCGAACATCGGTCATTTGCCCGTTCGTCGAAATTAGAACATTATGGGGCATTTGCGGGAACTTCGAGCGCCCCATAATGCATTCCAATGGCAGGGGAAATGCCGCCCACTGATTGGCCAAGGCATGCACATGACCTGCATGCTTTGGCCAATCACAGAGCGCTCTGTTGTGAGAGATATGATTGGCTAAGGCAGGGTGCCTTTAGCGAATCACTGCTCAGCAGCCTCAATCCACACCCCACACTATATAAAGCCGCTTGTACAGCAGCTCTATGTAGTGTGTTAAATAAGGAGATAGTGAGCTTAGGTAGCGATGTGATAGTGATTATTGTGAAAAAAGTATTAGATAGATAGATAGATAGATAGATAGATAGATAGATAGATAGATAGATAGATAGGTCGATCTGTATACAGTCGGTTAGTGTAGAGTGATATATATATACTAGATAGATAGAGCAATGTGTATACAGTCAGTTAGTGCAGGCAGTGCAAGAATATATATATACCTTCCTAGTGTATATATATATATGATGTGGGGGTCCCCCCAAAATCAAAACTAGGCCCTTCAGGTCTGGTATGGATTTTAAGGGGAACCCCGCACCAACATTTTAAAAAAATTATGTGGGGGTCCCCCCAAAATCCAAACCAGACCCTTATCTGAGCATGCAGCCCTGGCATGGCAGGAGGGGGTGGGGATGAGTGAGCAGCCCCCCTCCGAACCATACCAGGCCACATGCCCTCAACATGAGGAGGATGCTTTGAGGTCATCCCCAATGCACCTTGTCCCCATGTTGATGGGGAGAATTGCCTCTTCCCCACAACCCTTGCTGGTGGTTGTGAGGGTCTGTGAGCGGGGGCTTATCGGAATCTGGAAGCCCCCTTTAATAAGATCCTGACCCCTCCTATGTGAATAGGTATGGGGTACATTGTACCTCTACCCATTCACCAAAATAGGAGTAAAGTGGTACAAAAAACAAGAGGCAGTTTTTGACAAGTCCTTTATTGTGTAAAATAGCTCTTCTCCTTTCTTTCTCCAACTTCTCCTGCCCCGGTCCTTCTTCTGGTCTTCTGCTTCTTCTTTCTGTCTTCTTCCTTCCTCTCTTTGTCTTCAATTTCATCTTCTTCCTTCTTTTTTCACTGCCCCCGCTGCCGCAGCCGTGCCATCCAGAGGCGTCTCCCAGAATGGGCGGTCTTCGGTTTGACATTTCTTTTTATGGGCGGGGCCACCCTGTAACGTAAATGGGTGACCTGCCCCTCTGACAACGAATTGCATCAGAAGCAGGCAGGGTCACTCGCTTACGTCACTGGTTGGCCCCGCCCTTACCTATAAAATAAATATATATATAAAATCCCCATGTTGAGGGCATGTGGCCTGGTATGGTTTGGAGGGGGCTGCTCGCTCATCCCCACCCCCTCCTGCCATGCCAGGGCTGCGTGCTTGGATAAGGGTCTGGTTTGTATTTTGGGGGGCCCCATACCATTTTTTTTAAATTTGGTGCAGGGTTTCCCTTAAAATTCATACCAGACCTGAAGGGCCTAGTTTGGACTTTGGGGGGGACCCCCACATATTTTTTTATTTAATTTTGGCGCAGGGTTCCCCTTAATATCAATACCAGACCTGGCCTGAAGGGCCTGGTACAAACTTTTTTTAGGGACCCCTATGCAATTCTTTTTTATTTTGGGCAGGGTTCCCCTTAAAATACAGACCAGACTTGAACAGTCTGTTATGGACTTTGGGGGGGAACCCTATGAATTTTTTTTTAAAAATTTGGGATCGGCGTTCCCCTTAAAACCCATACCAGACCTGATGGGCCTGATATGGACTGGGGGGGGGGGGTGCGCAACGCAATGCTTTTTCAGTGATTTTATCTATATTGCCGGGAACCGGCAATACATTACAGCTGCGATAATAAATGACAATTTTTCCTTTGGAAATGTCATTTTGCTCTGGCTATGTTCTAAACATCACAGAGGTGCACCCTTTTACAGGAAGACTAAGGGGACCCCCCCCCCCAGGCACAATATTTAAGGGAATATTTAATTTTTATTGTTTCACTTTAAGCATTATTAAAATCACTACTCCTGAAAAAACAATCAGTTTAAAAACTTTGTTTTGCATTGATACATGTCCCCCAGGGCAGGACCCGGGTCCCCATACACTTTTTAGGGCAATAACTTGCATATAAGCCTTTAAAATGAGCACTTTTGATTTTTCATGTTCGAATCCCATTGATTTTGATGGCGTTCGCGTGTTCACACAAATTTTTTGCGAACCGAACCGGGGAAATTATTTTTCTGATGCTTTATCAAACTTGAACTTGGATGACTACGGGGTAAGTGTGGGATACTCCTGTAATGTTAAATAGCAACTTGAGGGCTCTTTCTCAAAGCTTCCTAGCTCAGTCCTTGCAGCAGCAAATAATGGACTGAGCTACACAGTAACACCAGAAGAAATGTGCACCAAGAACCCCTCTGCTAAAACTGTTTAAGCACGCCCCCAGCCAATGTGTGGGCACCTTCCCCAGGGATTGGCTGAGACAACATAAATATTCAGCTGCTTATTTGCTTCATCCAGTCCACTACTTTCCAGAACTATCCAGAAGGCAGGGGGGGAGCAATCAAACCCAGAGTCAGTGGAGCTCAGGGAAGACAAGTGCAATCCCAATCAGCTCCACTAATTACAGAGGAGCTAAAGAACTAAATCTACCCCTCTGATTGGCTCTGTGCCTTGTGATCACTGTGATGGCTAATCAAATGTGTTTATAAGTGAGCGCCCGTCCCTTCCTCCTCTGTCGCTAAACCTTCTTTCTCTGCCCATTCTCTGCAGACTAAGTAAGTGTAGCACTGCTCCTACTGACAATCCTAGGATGGAGGACACACTAACCACCAATATAATTGAGGTACACTGACCCCCGATGTAATGGGTAGCACTGACCACCAATGTAATGGTGGCACACTGAACCCCAATATAATGAGGCACACCAGCCATTAATATAAGGGGATAATATGTGAAGGCGGCACACTGACCACCAATGTAAGGGGGCACTACACTGTTCTACAATGTAGAAGAGGAATTTAGACAGGGCACACATTTAATGGGGATAGGCTGACAACAATGTAGGGGGGCACTACAGTGCCTTCAATTGTAAGGGAAATACACTGACCTTCAATGTATGGGGCACAGGCACTGACTACTAATGTAATGGATATACACTGGCAGCTGATATATAGGGGCACAGACTCTAACCACTGACTCCTGGTTCTTTTTCCTCCTTTTAACAACCAATTCCAGACATTTTTTCTCTCCCAATGACCACCAGACCTTGCCTTTTTTCCTTCAGCTGACCCTCCATACCATATTTTTCTTGCCACTGAAAACCAACACTGCGCATATTTTTCTCCTCATAACTACTGATGGCAGACATTCCTGCATAACTATCAATACTGGGCAGTTTTTTCTCTTGCTGATCACTGACACACTGGCCATTGTTTTGCTCCCATAGACTACAGTTATCTTTTTCACCTGCCAACCAGTAATATAAGGGACACTATAACACATATTTCTGACTGCTGTACTCCCTACCAAAGGACTTACCACTGCAAATTACCTACTCCTGACCAAAGTATTTATTATATATAGAAGAATATAATACTGCTTATCCAGGAGTGATTACTTAAAGCTGCTAACACCACAATGTCAACAAAATTGTGAAAAATATAAAAAGATAGAAAAGTGTAGCGCTAAAAACAAATATAATGTGAGTCCAAAATATAATTGATTCTTAAAATGTCCAAGATAAAGTTCATATATCCAACAAAATCTGTATGTACTCCAGAAGGGAAAAATGATAAAAAAAAGGATAAGAAAGTGTCTTTTAAACATTCACCACGAGCAATTCCAGTGCAGAAAGTAATGATCAAAAAATAACTATTTCAGTGACTCATGGTGCTCCACCGTGACAAGTAAATCCACCACCAAGGGACAGTAATATATACTCTTACCTGAGGTAAGAAATACACCAGCATGTAGGATCTATCCTGGACAATCCTTGTTGTTATCACCCGTAAGCCAGTATACTTCACAGACAAACAGCAATCGAAATCGTCACAGTGTATTCCAGATCCAGACATCAAACCATTCCTCATGGACAATGAGCCAGCAGAAGTCCACCCATATAAAATAAAAATCTGCACATAGCATAATACCATATGACAAGAGGATTTATTAAAAAAGGTTGCACTTACATTCATGTGTAAATAAAACGCAGTAGGAATTCCAAAGATGGAGAAGGTGTGGGGCTCACGGTCGCCCAACACGTTTCATCTTAACAGACTTCCACTGGGGTATGGGCCCCCACACCTCCATTGCGCTTAAATACATACAGTGTAAAACAACACACCTGATCACGATCAAGCCTGTCATGGCCCCCTTTTCCAGGTATCCTGGCATGCATTCCACGTCATCACCGCCCACATAGGAAGCGAGAAATCAATCTTGCACCCTACTGGACCAAAATCCGAGCGTCACGACACGTCAGATCGTAGTGTGACGACATTTTCGACGTACGGCGCTTCCACGTTCCACCCTGCAGCGCAACACAGATGCGCAGGAGCGGAAGGGCATCGTCGCCGGAGGTGGTATCTAGATACACAATAACAATATGTGGTGAGGACAGCGTCGGAATCAAGGCCGTGATAAAGGCCTGACATACTGCCACCAAGTGGCCATAGAAGAAACTTGCCAATTTCATATTTAGCAAGAATTGAATTGAAAAATAAAGATAAAATTAACATTAAAAAACGTCTTACATAAATCCTCATACAATCATGAATAATATTATGGAAAAACAACCAAACTGATAGAATACTCCACAATATTGGTAAAATTGATAAAATAACGCTAAAAATATAATATGGTAATCAAAATGACCCCTTCAAAAGGCAATGGTATCTCTATAGTCAGACACTAAATGCCTGTCATTCTAACAGCATATATGGGTCATCAGATATATAAGGAGCACGGAATCAACATGGAGGGCTAAGCCTTACTAATAAAGGAATTGATATCCCAATCCACGTTGATGCCGTGGGGCCAGTAGGTCTTCATTTTAAAAATCCAGGATGTTTCTAGTCTGGAAACACCTCACATAGATGCCCCTCCTCTCCACAGGGCTATATATCTATCAATAATAGTAAAGCTTGTGCCCCTCGGATCCCTATTATGACATCTAAGGTAATGTTTGGGGACCGTATGTCCTTGGAGGATGCCTGTAATATGCTCATTCAGTCTAACCGAAAAAGTCCGTATAGTAAAGCCAATATACTGTTTTCTACATGGACACGTTATTAAATATACAATATTCTTTGTGGAACATGTAGCAAACCTTTTGAAGGTGTAGGATTCGCCGGTGACAGTGGAAGAAAAGGTATCAATCTTACGTCCACAACATGTGTTAAACTGGCAAACTCTACACCTCCTACATGGGTAGTAACCCTTCAAATCTTGGAAAAAAATGGGTTTTATAGGGGGGTTGGGCACATCAGGAGCAACCAGACCCCTAAGGGATGTAGCACCCAAAGTATTTACTATTATGCTCCTGCAGATATAGTTTATCAAGAGTAAATGTTCCAGAGAAATAAAAGGTAAAAAAGTAGCAATTTGAAGACTGATATTTAGGCAGAGATATATCAAAGTTAAAGTGGAGCTCCACCCAAAAGGGGAAGTTACACTTTATGCATTACTCCCCCCTCTTATGCCACATTTGGCATTTCATCTTTTTGGGGGAGGAACGGGTACCTAGTTTTGATGGGTACACGCTCCCACTTTTGATCAGACCTCTTAAGCAATCCATCCATCCAATCCAATTTTCCTCACCCCTTCCCTGCAATCTTCTGGGACAGGTCACATGTCCCAGAAGATTGCCCAACCATTAAGGAGGTGCAGCGCGACTCGCGCATGCACAGTATGCACCCGGCTGTGAAGCCGCAAACTGTCACAACTGGGTGCCCACAGTTGTAATGCCGGCATTGGGGAAAGGAGAGGGAGGGAATCGAGGGTTAGGGTGGCCACTCTGCTGGATTGTGGGACAGGTGAGTGTGTGTTTATTAAAAGTCAGCAGCTACATTTTTGATTTTAACACACTATTTTTAATAAACACAAAAAAGACTGGAACTCCTCTTTAAGTAACATTATTGCTGTGAGTGCTTGTTCTGCTTGATCTGATATTTTGTCTTCTATGTCTAAATTAAAGTAAGTGCATATGTCCCTTGTATCCAGAGGTAGTTTCAAATAATTTGTGATGGAACTTGGGAAAACCCTATAGTGTATAAAAGCTACATAAAGATCATAAAGATGATTACACTCAGAGAAGACATTATGCCTCTTAGATCTGGTGGACAATGTGAGGAATCACAGTGATGTGGACCTATGTAGAAGGAATTATGAGGCCCCCAGTAATATTTAATAACACCATTGATAGAAAGCCGGTTTGTTTTTTCAGCGTTTGCCAAGAATAGGGTTATATCTTAGATGACCCTGCTCAGAGAGTCATCTAGACTACATTACTTTTTATTGGGCACTGGAAAATTGTGCTGAATTTGTAAGTTTAAAGTGGTTCTAAAGCCTTAAGGTTTTTACCTTAACACATTCTTTGCATTAAAGTAAAACACCTTTTGTGCTGTGGGATCCCCCCACCCACCCTATAGTTGCCTGAGCCCGATCTTGATCCAACAATGTGCCCAAGAGCAGCAGCTCTCTCCTCTTTCTCCCTCCTCACTGGGCAGTTTGATAGCAGAGGGAGCCATGCTGTGATGAGGGAGCAGGGAGAGCCGATAGGGCAGCTCAGGAGTGGGCCACACACTCTTATGGGGGCACTTGCCAACAAGGAGGAACTAGAAGTGCTGGTGGGGGAACCCAGAAAGAGAGTATGGGGGCTGCTCTAGCAAAACCATTGCGCAGAGCAGGTAAATATAACATGTTTATAATTAAAAAATAAAAACAAAACCTAAAGCTTAATGTCACTTTAAGTGTATATGTCATTATTTTTTTCTCCACTTTACATAAGGCCTTCCATGCTGGATATGCAAGTCCTGAACAGTTTCAAACAAACAGCAATAATTTTTGAGCACTAGGCTTGACATAGCAAAGTCATTAATACTGATTAGCTCAATAATACAATAGTTCTGCAAGTTAGATATCTCAATCCACTTGATTTTCTTACTGACTGTAGCCCCACACAATAATTCCTTAACATCCCAATGGGTAGTAGGTATTTAAAGACTACGGGCTTAACTTGAAAACAGGTGTGTTGACACCATGTGGTCCTAGGCACGTCCTACTACTTAAAGTCCATGTCTGAGCAAAAGTAACCCCCAATTCCTTCCAGCAATTAATTCACAATTTAAAAAAAAAAGCCTCATGTGCCATTTTTTACTCACCTGAGTCTCCTGTAACATGACTTTCCATGGTGCCTCTTCTGGTAGAGGAGACCAGTAATCCACTGCTTCAGTCCAGGCCCCCTGCTGACAGGTCGTGCTCCTGCCCCTTATTGTGACATAATCATGCTGTCACTGGTGTCTTCAGGAACCTGTGAGGACCCCTACAATTGGCAGCCAATAGGAAGCTACCAAAGCATAAGCCTGGGACATGGGTGCTCAAATGAAAACCCTCCCACTCTTCAAGTGATTGTAAATGCTCGTGTTTTTTTCTTTTAAATAACAAACATGTTATACTTACCTTCTCTGTGGAGTTGGATTTGCACAGAGCAGCCCAGATCCTCCTCTTCTCGGGTCCCTCTTCTGCTCTCATGGCTTCCCCCTCTGGTGAGTGCCCCCTCAGCCAGCAGCTTGCTACAGGGGGCACCAGAGCCATGTCAGAGCTCAGTGTATCAATTCAGACACATAGCCCCCCCCTCCCCTGATTGGCTGACTGATTTTGATTGACAGCCGCGGATGCCAATAGCGCCACCGCTGTGTCTCAGCCAATTAGGAAGAGTGTCTGGGACAGCTAAGACACTCACGGACATTGCTACAGAGAGAAGGGGCACAGGTAAGTAATTAGGGGGTGCTGGGGATGCTGCTACACACAGAAGGTTATTTATTTTAATGTATAGAATGCATTAAGATAAAAAAACCTTCTGCCTTTACAACTCCTTTCAGTGCAGAATAAAGAAGAATCAGGACTAGTGTTGAGCGAACCCGGACTGTAACGTTCGGGTCCGTACCGTACTTTCGGGTGTCCGGGACCTGGACCCGAACACGGACATTTCAAAAAACATTTGGGTTCGGGTTCTGGGTTCTGGTAGTTGATCACGCATGTTGAATAGCTGAAGGGCAGCCAATCAACAAGCGTTTCACTGGTTTGCCTTTAGAAGCCATCTCAGCCATGCCTACTAATGGCATGGCTGTGATTGGCCAGTGCATCATGTGACCCAGCCTCTATATGAGGCTGGAGTCACAGTGCTGCATGTCACATGCTCTTGGGTTAGTGTAGGGAGAGGATGCTGCCGGCGTTTTTTGTGAGGGAGAGATCGCAGACATTTTAACATCTGATCCTGCATCCTGAGATTACTACTGCTGTTTCTCTGAGGGACAGATTGCAGAAATTTTAGATTTCAAATACTGCTGCTTTGAGTGACAGATTGCAGATCAAACTCTGCATAACACAACGATCGCTACGATCGTACACAACGATCAGATTGTTGGAGTAATTTGAGATTTCACATACTGTGAGTTTCGTCGTCATAAACTTTAGATTTTAAAGACGTTAGACAGGGAGTCTCTTTGTCGTCATCATTAGAGTCCTACGTCCTAGTCTACAATTTTACAGACGCTAGAGAGGGAGTGTTTTTTGCGGCCGTCGTAGGAGAGGGATGTGATTGGGTTCTCGTACACTGTACGTCGTGACACTGAGGTCGGAGTATATCTCCGACCCAGTGTACTACGTGACCGGTTAGTGTCGGTACGGTAATC
>BLSH010503456.1:1068870-1079218 GCA_018402905.1 Glandirana rugosa
AGCCAATCAACAAGCGTTTCACTGGTTTGCCTTTAGAAGCCATCTCAGCCATGCCTACTAATGGCATGGCTGTGATTGGCCAGTGCATTATGTGACCCAGCCTCTTTATAAGCTGGTGTCACAGTGCTGCATGTCACATGCTCTTGGGTTAGTGTAGGGAGAGGAAGCTGCCGGCGTTTTTGTGAGGGAGAGATTGCAGACATTTTAACATCTGATCCTGCATCCTGAGATTACTACTGCTGCTGCTCTGAGGGACAGCTTGCAGAAATTTGAGGTTTCACATACTGCTGCTTTGAGTGACAGATTGCAGATCAAACTCTGCATAACACAACGATCGTTACGATCGTACACAACGATCAGATTGTTGGAGTAATTTGAGATTTCACATACTGCTGCTTTCAGTGACAGATTGCAGATCAAACCTTGCCTAACACAACGATCGTTATGATCGTGCACAACGATCAGATTGTGGGATCGTACACAAAGATCAGATTGTGGGATCGTACACAAAGATCAGATTGTGGGATCGTACACAAAGATCAGATTGTGGGATCGTACACAACGATCAGATTGTGGGAGTAATTTGAGATTTCACATACTGCTGCTTTCAGTGACAGATTGCAGATCAAACCTTGCCTAACACAACGATCGTTACGATTGTACACAACGATCAGATTGTGGGATCGTACACAAAGATCAGATTGTGGGATCGTACACAAAGATCAGATTGTGGGATCGTACACAACGATCAGATTGTGGGATCGTACACAACGATCATATTGTGGGAGTAATTTGAGATTTTACATACTGCTGCTTTGAGCGATCTGACTGCACTAGGTAGAGGCTTCTGCTTAGAGGGACAGATTATTGTTCAAAAATCATCTCCTAGTTCTAAAGGGAGAGGTTTTAGCTGCAGCTGTAAGTGACACATTATTGTTCAAAAATCATCTCCTAGTTTATTTGATTTTAATTTATTTTCCCTATCCCCATTTTTTTGTAGGGCACTTGCCCTACTCTTACCCCCATTTTACTTCCTTTTGCAGCCCTCTAGCATTTGCCAGGACCTTGTTACAGTCATTTTTGAGCCTAAAAGTTCGGGTCCCCATTGACTTCAATGGGGTTCGGGGTCCGGGATAAAGTTCGGGCAATGTTCGGTGCCGAACCCAGACTTTTTCCCAAAGTTCGTTCGGACCCACAGAACCCGAACGTCCAGGTGTTCGCTCAACTCTATGGATGAGCATCTTAGGCCACATGTTACCAGTAGAGTTGGACCAAACACCGCCCTGTTCAGTTCACACCAGAACTCTCGAACATTGCAAAAGTTCTGACTTGAACGGCAAACCCTATTGAAGTCTATTGAAAATTTTGAAAAATCAAAAGTCCCCATTTTGGAAGCTTATATGCAAGTAATTAGCCATGAAAAGGGCCAAGCTACTGACCTGGGGGACATGTACCAATGCAAAAATAAAAACTTTTAAAAAAAGATAGTTTTTAAATGAGCAGTGACTTTAATGATGCTTAATCACTTAAAGACCACTTACCGCAGATGTACTGCGGCAGGGCGGCTCTATCGCACGAAACAGTGTACCTGTATGTAACTTCATGCAATAGACGCTGGGGGCGCTGATTGGACTGAGGGGGAGCCAATCGGCAGGTCCGACGGACCTGATGTCCACCGGCCACCCGTGATCCTTCCCCACAGAGGCAGAACGGTGACCTGCCAATGTAAACAAGACAGATCCCGTTCAGATAGGGAAGAAGATAGAGATCTTGTGTTCATGCTAAGCAGGAACACCGATCTCTGTCTTCATCCAGCTGGACCATCCCCCACTAGATATGTGTGGTTCATTTAGTTCCGAATTAATATTCGGACAAATTTTTCATTATTCGGAGATTCGGATATATCCAAATACCCAAATTACAGTATAAACAATGTTTACCGAATACTCTGAATAACAAAACGAAATTCGTCTGAATTTCCAAAATTCGTCCTAATTTCCGAAATTCGTCCTAATTTCCGAAATTCGTCCGAATTTCCGAAATTCGGATTGCAGTTAGAAAACAATTTTTACGTCGCATTCCATTCGAATTGGAACTGTAAACATACTTCTGAAATCAAAGACGGTGTGCATTATCAGAGTACCATTTTGAAATAATGCTGTTTTTGTTAAGCCAAAGGTGATTTAAATAGTCACTGTAATCATTTGATGAAGATTTTCTTTTGTTTGTTCACTTTGCTGCATTCGAATCGAAAAAAATGTAACATTTTCATTTCGACCGATCCAAAAATGTATCGATTTGGACGTTTCGAATCTAAAAAAATTTGTAAAGTTGAAGAAAATTAGAAAAATTACGATTACGAATTCTGAATATGAAATGAATGAATCAACCAAATTTAACTAAATAAAATAACTAGATTAACAAATCTAAACAAGATGAAACTAAACAAATTTTTTCATCATGCATATGTCTATCTCCCAAACAGTTAGCAAGCACCTCCTAGTGACACACTTAACTCTTTGATCGCCCCTGATGTTAAACCCTTCCCTGCCAGTGTCATTAGTACAGTAACAGTGCATATTTTTAGCACTGATCACTGTAATAATGTCACTGGTTCCCAAAAAGTGTCAAAAGTGTCAGGTGTCCGATCTGTCCGCCGCAATGTCGCAGTCCCGCTAAAAAATCGCTGATGGCCGCCATTACTAGTAGAAAAAATAAAAAGTCCATAAATCTATCCCATAATTTGGAGACGCTATACCTTTTGCGCAAACCAATCAATATACGCTTATTAAGATTTTTTTTTTACCAAAAATATGTAGCAGAATACAAATTGGCATAAATTAATGAAGAAATTCAATTTTTTACATTTTTTTAATTGGATGTTTTTTGTTTTTTTTTAAACAAAATTTTATTTGGATTTTTTTGGTGTTAACAAAGATCAAGCATAGTGTTAACAAAACTGAATGTTAAAAGTCATGGTTGTACAGATAAGGAGATGTAGCATGCAACAATAACCTAGCACCATAAAATAAATGGAATGGGAGGGGGGGGATGGGGACGGGAGGGGAGGGTAGAGGAGGGAGGAGGTATAGGAGAGGGAGGGTGGCGGGGGGAACCCTAACCAGGCATATAGTGGTTCACAGAAATGAATTGGTCTAATAGCCCCACCATGACATTAAAATGAGGAGAAGTGGGTGTAAACGTCTAATTTGTCCAGAGCTTACGTGACACAGGTAAGTAGAGGATTGCGCAGATGATAGCTTGAAGACTGTTTAAAGTGTTCCATTGGCATTGCGGCATGGGCAGGTCCTCTGGGAGAGTGCCGGAACTGACTTTAGTGGGAGCGTTGGGTTGAATTGATCCAGATTTTAGGCAGCATTGGAGAAAGGACTAAGACGGGAGTGAGAAGGAGGTGAGATGCAATGGATCCCGGCTTGTGGAGGATTCTCGTTTGAGGTTTTAGGATGAGTAGTCACGTATCAATTGGGGATAACAGGTGTTGTAGAGGATAGAGATGGATCAATGATAGACAATGGGGATAGGAAAGCTTCTCTTGCTTTCGGGGGCAAGCCATTTTGGATAAAGGGTTGTCATTTCCTGTGGAAGGAGGAAGAGAGAGAGTGGCATGATATTAAAGTGTCTAGTTTGTCAATTTTCAATACTTTGATAAGTTCTGCCTTGAGTTCCTTGATGTGGGGTGAAGAAGCAGCTGTCCTACGAGCAGACATATAGCAGGCATATAGCAGGTGGAAAGCCAGCTTCTGTTTTGACATAGCAGTTTGTGTTGGTCCTTAGAGAGATGCGGCGCAAGAGCATCAAAATTACCGAAGAGGAGCAAGTATATAGCACCATGTGGTTTGAGCATTGTTATGGATTCAGCAAACTGTTCCACTTTATTCCAAAATGTTGAGATGGCTGGGCTCGACCAGAGTCTGTGAAGCAGGTTCGGCTTTCCTACTTTGCATAGAGGGCAGCAGGAGCACATTTGAGAGTTTTTGGGAGGAATGTGTGGAATGTAGGCTCTATGAAGAATTTTCAGTTGCTGCTCTCTCCAGAATTCATTGGTGATATGTCTGCAAGTTGACTTAAAATCCAGACAGGATAGTGTTGTAAGCCTCCGGCGAGTAAAGGTCCAGATTCCAATGGGAAGATTGGGAGAGGTTGTATGAGCAGGAAACTTGCTTTCTCAGTAAGTTGTAGATGTCTGATATTTTGTGAAGGTCTCTGTGCATGAATAAGTCCAATGGAGACTTTTTGAAGTGCTGGTGTTTACAAGGGTAGTTGCTGGTGATAAAGCTGATTGCTTGATGTACATGCAGGTGATGGTGAGGAGGTAGATCGTATTTGCTCAATGTCTTGGGGATAGGGACCGGTTTCCCTGTGTCTGCATCAAACAGTTGACTAAATTTGCATAGACCGTGGTCAATCCATAGCGAAAAGGGGTAAGATAGTTGAGCCTGAGGAAAGAGGGAGTGACCCCTGAAGTTCTGGTAGTTGGGAAGGGATTGGGATAGTTGGAGTTTTTTACTGATCTCCCTCCATGTAACCACTGTTTCTCATATGAGTAGATTCTGTCTTAGGTGGGTAGGAATGTTTCTTATGCCACAAGATAACAAAGCAGATAAATCATAAGGAGCAACCATTGCAGCTTCTAGTGCATAGTTAGAGTACCTAGATTTATGTGTGATCCAGTCCAGGCCCACCCTCGCAATACACGCCAGATTATATAGTCTTGTATCGGGCAGGTTTGCGCCCCCCTCGATTTTGGGCAAACAGAGTTTGTGGAGGGCAATGCGCGATTTACGACCATTCCAGATAAACTTGGATAGGGCTTTGTGAAGGCGTTGTGTATCTTTGTGTTTTAATAGAAGGGGTATCGTTTGGAGAGGGTAGGGAAGTTTGGGGAAGCTAATCATTTTGTATAAATGGCATCTGCCCAGGAGGGAGAGAGGGGGGAGGACCACTGTTTTATTTCCTGTTCGATTTTCGTGGGGGGAAGGTTCAGATGGTATATACGGGAGGGGGAGCTGCCAATTTTGATGCCCAGGTGGGTAATATGCATTTTTGCTATGGAGAAGATGGATGAGGGGACCCAGGGAGGACTATGGTTTTAAAACAAGGGCAATATTTCGCTCTTGGTTAAGTTTATACGTAAGCCTGAGCAATGTTTAAACCAATTGAAGGTTTCTTTAATGAATTCCATGTCTCCAGCTGGATTGGAGGAGAAAATTAAAATATCCGCAAATAATGCGCTTTTGAGTTCTAGGGGGCCCAACTTGAGTCCGCTGAGGCATGTGCTCGAGTTAAGGTAACGGGAGAGGGTCTCTAGGGCTAAGTTGATAAGTAGTGGGGAGAGGGGACAGCCCTGTCTGGTGACTTTGTGGAGATGAAATATCTTGGAGATGTGGCCCACCGCCACCACACTGGCAGAAGGGTTAGAGTACATGGCTTCAATCAGATGGCAAAAGGGTCCAGAGAAGCCAAAAGAAGAGATTACTTTGCAAAGCCACTGGAAATTGACGTTATCAAACGCTTTTTCTGCGTCTAACGTTATGATGGCATGGTCTCCGAGAGATTCCGCCTTGGCCAGCTCCAGCACCATGAGTATTTTCCTGATGTTTGACGTGGCAGATCTGTATTGTGTGAAACCTGCTTGGGCTGGGTGGAGAAGTGAGGGCATGAGTGGGGCTAATCTATTTGCAATTATTTTTGAGAGTATTTTGGCGTCCAGGTTCAATAATGATATAGGCCTGTATGAGCTGGGTTGCTGGGGGTCTTTTCCTTTTTTAGGTATAAGTTTGATGAATGCTTGGTGCCCAGTTGGAAGGTAAGGGTGACCATCTAAAATGTGTTGATAGCCTTCTTGGAGTGTGGAGTAATAAGTGACTCATTTAGCTTGTAGAAATCAGAGGTGAAGCCATCTGGGCCTGGGACCTTGCTGGAGGGCAGGGATTTAATTATGTTAGCTATTTCGAGTGAAGTTATGGAGGCATTGAGGTCTGCGAGGCTGGATTTGGAGACTTTGGAGAGGATGACTATCCAGAAAATCCGATGCTTTTGCCTCATCTATGGGATCATGCCCATATAATGCCGCAAAAAAGTCCTGGAGAATCTGATTGATTTGTTTGGGCGAGTTAACAATATTGCCATTTGTATCTCTGAGGCCCGCAATGTGTGAAGGTGTGAAGGGGCCTTTGCAGAGACGGGCTAACAATTTGCCTGATTTATTGCCAAACTTGTGGAACCTATGCTCCTGGAAGGATTTGTATTTCTTTTCTTGAACTCCGGCCCACACGTCAAACCTGTCCTTGGCTGCCCTCCATTTCTCCCTGTTGCATTGCGAGTTGTCCAAGGAGAGGCTTGTGTGCGCAGTACGGAGCTCTTTGCTAGTGTGTAGCAGTTCAGCAGCGGTCCTCTTTTTGAAGGCCGTGGGCATATGCTATGATTTTACCTCGCAGAATAGCTTTTCCAATTTCCCAGAATAGTATGGGATTGGACTAGTGTGCTGCTTTGGTGCTTGAGAATTCCGACCAAGCATTGGCCAGAGTACGTTTGAGAGTGTCGCCTTCGGATAGATAGGAGGGGAACCTCCATATTCTAAGGTTATTTAGGGGCAAAAGATCATTTAATCGGAGGGATAATGGGGCATGGTCTGAAATGGCAATGTTGTGTATTAGGTGGTCTGTGGCATTAGGCAGCAAAATAGAGTTTACGAAGAAATAGTCGATGCTGGAGAGAGAGTTGTGAGGGTGGGAGAGAAAGGAGAAGTCCCTACCTTCAGGGTGGAACAGTCTCCATACATCAGTTAGTATTAAGCAGTTTTGTTAGGGGTTTAGCTAAGGATCTGTCTTCGGCTGGGGACATTACGTAATTAAAATCGCCTGCGATGACCAGGGGGAGGTGAAGAAATGGCACAACGTGTAAGGAGAGGGCCTGAAAGAATTGGAGATTTGGGGGGTCTGGGGCATAGACTGACGTCAGCACCCAGTTTTTACTGTGGGTTCTGAGGTTTGCAGAGAAGAGACGACCCTCCTCATCCGAGTGGGTCGATATGAGCTCGCAGGGGGTGTTCTTATTAACAAGGAGTATAACTCCTGCTTTGCCCATAATCGAGGGGGAACCTGCTACTTGACCTACCCAGAGTTTGCACAGGCGATGGAAGTCACATTCTGTCAGGTGAGCCTCCTGGAGAATAGCGATGTCAGCTTTGAGACATTTCAGATGGCGAAAGATTGAAAGGCGTTTGCTAGGTGACCTGAGACCCTTCACATTCCAGGAAACCAATGTTAGGAATGTGGTGACGTGGGTGGATCAGTAGCCTCGGTGTGTGGGGGCTTGGTTAGGTGTATAAGGTTTAGCATGACCGTGAACTGGATATATGCGTGGGGTGTTAAAAAGAGTGAGGTTAGGATGAGGGGGGTGACAACAAGGGGAAGGGGGGCCCAGACTGGACCACCAACAAACAAAATCTGCAGAAAAGTAAAAGGTTGGTAACATACCGATTGAAGTCTGCACTTCCCTTTTTTCCTCATGTGAACACCGTAAATGTGGACAGCGTTACCGAGAGAAGGTCTTGCTGCTTGCCCGCGAACGGTCAACGAGCCCCCAATGTTGAGCGGTTCTTGAGGTGTCGCCCTTTTAAGGGGCACTGCTGGGATGAGAAGCACTTGACTCGGTAAGGTTGTGTGGAGCCCTTTAACCTGTAGCTAGCTGTGAAGCAGAGAAAGAGAGAAATTCAAAATCACATCACTATAAACCTGAATAGGTAACAACCGTGACCTAGATAAACAATGACATATATAAACGATACTGTGGAGGAAAATGTGTGGTTGCATAGCAGGATATACATCACCCGAGGAGAGGATATAAGGCAGATCAATTAGTCCTGGGGGTCATTGCGTCAGAACCATCTGTTATGGGAGTCTTGCTCATTTGGATGGAGTTTCTTTGCTGGTTCCTTCTGTGGGCTGCGCTGGTTGCGTGATGGACCCTGGGTTGGGCCTTCCTGGGGGGGTTGTGTCCATTGGCAGATGCATAGAGGACTGTAGGTAGTATTTGGCTTCCTCCGGTGTAGTAAAGGTTTTTGATTCCCCTGCTGAATTGAAGAAGTGGAGGACAGCCGGGTACGCCAGAGAGAATTTTATACCTTTTTGAAAAAGGAGTGAGCATATCGGCTGGAAAGCTTTACGTTTCTTCAGGCGAGTAGTCGACGAATAGCAGTAGATTGTTGCCCTCAATCTGGACCGCCTTTGAATTGTGGAAGGATTTGAGAATATTTACTCTGTCAGCGTAGTTGAGGTAACGAACGATGACTGGTCTGGGTGTGCGCCTATCGTTCGATGGAGCTCCTAGGCGGTGAGCTTTCTACCGTACAGGATGCTGAGAGGCCTAGTGCTTGAGGAATGCACGTATCGCAGATTTCTGACAGGGAATCAGCATTAAAGGATTCAGCCAGTCCTATAATACTGAGGTTGTTTCTTCTCAAACGATTTTCAAGATCGTCTAATTTGTCAAGAATAAATTGTTGTACCTGTTTGTGTTCTTTGCCATTATTAAAGGAGCCTTTATCTCTGACACATGGCTCTCTAGCTCAGAGAGCCTCTTGCTGTGCTCCCCCACTTCCCAGCTGAGCTGGGCCATCCCCGCCGCTATTGCACGATCAACTGCCGCTGTAATGGCGGGGGTGAGCAGGGCCGTCACAGCCTGAGCGAGCCCTGCAAACTTTTCATCCATCTGGGAGGAGACAGGGGGGGCTGGCTGCGGTGGAGGGGATAAGAGCGCTCTGAGGAGGGTCTGAGCTAGGAGCTCCGTCGGCCATATTGGCAGTGTGCTGGCTGGGTGGGGGGATCTCCGCTCGGTGTGAAGGGGCCATTCCCTGAGGTCCATGGACCAAAAATCTGTCCATCTGGGAGCTCTTGGGTAATGCAGCTGGGTGGGGGTTGAGCTCACCGTCCACTGGTGTTATGTGGCTGGTTTTGTATGCCACTGACCCGGATTTGCCATTCCCTGCCTCCTTCACATAAGGCGCTGGAACCGGAAGTCTAACTGGATGTTTTATAGCAAAAAAATAAAAAATATTGGTCTTTTTTTTTCAAAATTGTAGGTCTTTTTTTGTTTATAGCGCAAAAAAATAAAAACCACAAAGGTGATCAAATACCGCCAAAAGAAAGCTATATTTGTGGGAAGAAAAAGGACATTTAATTTGGGTACAGCATTGCACGACCGGGCAATTGTCAGTCAAAGTACTGCAGTGCCGTATCACAAAAAATGGCCTGGTCATTGAGGCCTGATTCACACCTATGCATTTTTGGTCCTTTTATGTATTTTGCAGATTTGCACTACAGAATGTGTTCCATAGGAAACCATGTTATATAGACTGTAGAGCAAATCTGCAAAATACAAAAAGCACAAAAAATGCATAAGTGTGAATTGAGCCTAAGGGGGTAAAACATTCTGGGGCTGAAATGGAAGTGAAACAATAAAAATGAAAAATTCCTTTAACCAATTCCCGCCCGGCCTATAGCAGAATGATGGCCGGGTGGGGGTTTCGTTATCCTGACTGGATGTTCTTTACCACATGATCAGCTGTGACCAATCACAGCTAATCACAGCGTGAACCAGGAAGTGCCAGTAAACGTCTTTCCTGTGTTCGCGCTGACAGAAAGAGCCGATCGGCGGCTCTCCTGTCACGGGGGGGCCCTGCGCTGATAAACAGCGCATTGATTATCAGCCCAGACCCCATCAGAGGTGCCTACAACATTTAACAATCACTGCCCATCAGTTTGCAGTGTTTGCAAGTGCCCATGAAAGTGCCAGTCAGTGCCCATGAAAGTGCCAATCAGTGCCCATCAGTAACGCCTGTTAGTTCCCGTCAATGATGCCAATCAGTGCCCATCAGTAATGACAGACAGTACCTCCTCATCAGTGATGCCTATCAGTGTCATCTATTAGTGCCATCTATTAGTGCCCATCAGTGCCCCCTACCAGTGGCAATCATTGCCGCCTGTCAGTGTCCATCAGTGCTGCCTGTCAGTGCCCGTCAGTGCAACCTATCAATGCCCGTCAGTGCCACCTATTAGTGCCCAGCAGTGCCACCTATCGGTGCCCAACAGTGCTGCCTATCAGTGTCCATCAATTCTGCATATCGGTGCAGACTCATTAGTGCCCATCAGTGCCACCTTATCAGTGCCCAACAGTGCTGCCTCATGAGTGCTTGTCAGTGCAGCCTCATCAGTGCCTGTTAGTGAAGGAGAAAACAACATTTTATAACAGAAACAAAGAAAACGTTTCTTTTTTTCAAAAATGACGGTCTTGTTTAGTTTGTTTAGCAGGGGGGGGGGGGGGGGGG
>BLSH010503456.1:1079228-1096494 GCA_018402905.1 Glandirana rugosa
CCCCCCCCCCCCCCCCCCCAGTGGTGATCAAATACCACCAAAAGAAAGATCAATTTTGGGAAGAAACTGCCCAGTATTGAAGTGGTTAAATATAGTGCTGGGTGACACAGTGGTGTAGTGGATAGCACTTTTGCCTGGAAGCAAAAGGGTCACTGGTTCGAATCCCAACCATAACACTACCTGCCTGGAGTTTGCATGTTCTCCCTGTGCATGCGTGGGTTTCCTCTGGGTGCTCCGGTTTCCTCTCACATTCCAAAGACATGCTGGTAGGTAAATTAGATCCGGTCTAAATTGGCCCTAGTATATGTATGTATGAATGTGAGTTAGGGACCTTAGATTGTAAGCTCCTTGAGGGTAGGGACTAATGTGAATGTACAATATGTGTGTAAAGCGCTGCGTAAATTGACAGCGCTATACAAGTATCTGAAATAAGTAAATAAATAAAAAATAGTGCTTGGGTGATCCCCTAAATCTGCGTGTGGCTCATCTGTACCATGTATAGAACCTGCTGCAGCAAAATTGACATTTATAAAGAAAAAATGATGACATTTAAATTGATTTTCCCTGCAAGCTTTCTTTCTTTAGTAAACAATGGTTTGGGGAGCCAGTCTGTATGATGAGGCCACAATGTAGTGCACTTGGAACAAGAGTAGGGATTTTTTTGGATAAATTCTGGTGTCTCTTTGGCAGACTTTGGATAGAAGTAACGGGTGCGGAAAAATTGGGCTTTGGATGTCAGTGGCACCTTCACACCATAACCCTATAAGAGGTACTCTTGATGAAAGCAAGAATTGGCCTTGCTGTCAAAAATAGCTATTATAGACCTTTCAAACAGGTGCAGAAAAATTGGTATTTGGGTGTCGGTGGCACCTTCACACCATAACCCTATAAGAGGTAATCTTGATGAAAGATAGAATTGGCCTTTCTGTCAAAAAATAGCAATAATATGCACCTGTCAAACAGGTGCAGAAAAATTGGACTTTGGGTGTTAATTATGCCCATGAAACCTACACCAAAAACATTCTTCCAGATGAAATCAACACCCACAATGGCTGCCCAGAAGTCCTGCAGAGATTCCACATGCCAAAAACACTTAATCTGTAACATCGGCATCAGGGGCTTCATAGCTGCTGGTAATCCAGGACTGATTCATTTTGATAAATGTTAGGCAGGCCATGGAGTTTGTGAACAGACGCCTTCTATTATCAGTTACAAAACCTCCAGCAGCACTGAATGCCCATTTGGAAAGCTCGCTGAATGCAGGGTTGCCCAGCAGCTCAGTTGCATACTGCACAAGTTCTGGTCAGTGGTCTATCTTCATGACCCAGTAAGCCAGTGGATCGTCGACTGGAGAGCTCTCCGTCTCTGTTTTTGCCCCAAGATAATCGTCCACCATGTGATGCAGACACTGCTGATGGGATGTGGAAGCTGACAGCCCTGGCTAAAAAAATTGAGAAATGCATCACTTAGGTGGCCGCTTTCTCCACCGCTCCTTTCTTGACCAACAGAAGCCTCAAGACTACGTTTTCCATGACACTGTAACCTACCAGAACTAGGAAAAGTGTTTGATAAACTCCTCTTAAAGGTATCTTCAATTTACTAAAGATATTTCATCTTCTGCACTCTGTGGGGGCGGGATGAGTTCTGAGACTTTCCCCTTGTAACGGTGGTCAAGGAGGGTTGCCAACCAATAGTGATCCTTCTCCTTTATGTCATGTATTCTTGGACCCTTTCGCAGGCTTTGAAGCATGAGGGAGCCCATGCACCGCAAATTTGCAGAGGCATGATAAGCAGACTCCTCTGGGATTATAGTATCTGGAACTGCCTCCTCCCAGCCGCGTACTACTCCCAAGGGTTCTGGGGATAGAAAACCATCTCTTACTGTTTGATGTATGTCTTCCTCTGCTTCAATGCCTCAAAAACTGCCAGAATCTTCCTCCTCCTCCTCTCTCTCCTCTTGTGTGTTCTGCGGTGTAGGAACAATGATGTCTGCATAATGCCACTCAGAGTCTGCTCCAGCAGGCACACAACAGGGATTGTGTCATTGATGAATGCATTGTTATGGCTCACCATCCTTGTGGCCTCCTCAAATGGTGACAGTACAGTGCATGCATCCTTTAAGAACAGCCATTGGCGTAGGGGAAAAAAAACTAGCTGTCCTGAGCCTATCATTGTGTTATACTCACACAGGTACTCATTGACAGCCCTCTGCTGCATGTGCAGCCACTGCAGCATTGCCAAAGTCGAGTTCCACCTGGTGGAATTCCTGCTGAATTTCAACCATCCGAATACTGGCTGTGTATGACCACCTGAAATGGCTACAGACCCTTCTGGCCTGCCTTAGTAGATCTTCCAACCCTGCATACCTATTTAGGAAATGCTGCACCACCAAACTGAGGACATGTGCCAGGCATGGCACATGTGTCAACTTTCCCTGTCTAAGGGTGGGCAGGAGGTTTGTGCCATCATTGCACACCACCATTCCTGGCTCCAGCTGGCGTGGTGTGAACCACCTCCGGGCCTGTCCCTGCAGAGCTGCAAGAATCTCTGCTCCAGTGTGGTTCCTGTCCCCTAGACACACCAGCTGAAGCATTGCATGGCACCTTTTAGCCTGACTCATTGAATAGCCCTTTGAATGTTTAGGGGGTATTTGAGGTTCATAGGACAATTCAGCAGAGGAGGACATGGAGGAGGAGGAGGAGAAGGGGGTAGTGCTGACAAATCTCGCATCATCACCAGTTTTTATGGAGACAAGGGGGCACAAAAAGGTGCAGCACTGTCCTGCATCCTTTGGAGTTGCTAGCAGATTTACCCAATGTGCTGTGAATGAAATATATCATCCCTGCCCATGCTTGCTGGACCATTTGTCAATAGTAACATGGACTTTACAGCTGACTGCCTTGCCCATTGATGCCACCACTTTGCCTTCCATGTGATGGTAATGAGCTGGAATGGACTTACGGGAAAAGAAATAGCGACTGGGAGCCTACTATTGTGGTACAGCACATTCTGCAAATTCACAGTAGGGGGCAGAATTCACCAGATGGAAAGGCAGAAGTTGTAGAGCGAGCAGCTTTGACAAGCTTGCATTTAGACACAGGGCATGTGGATGGCAGGGACTGTATTTTTGTTTCCGCTGCAGCAGATGGGACAGAGAAATTTGCCGGCTATAGTCTACAGCTGGTGGTGTGCTGTTGGCAGATGTGCTGCAAGGACCTGGGACACCCTGTGCTATACCATCATCCCTGTCAGTGGAGGCTGCTGAGAGGTCATGAGGTATAGCAGGGGCAGAATGACGTGAGTAAGGAGGAGGAACAGATTTGTGCCCCTTTTGAGTGGCTTTTAGGTGCTCTTGCCAATGGGCTGAGCGGCGGGAGGTTAAATGCCTTGTCAAGCATGTGGTACCCAAATGGCTGGTGTTTATGCCACGCTTGATGATGCAAATAGCAACAGTGCGATCAGCTACACATGTACTAAAAAAGGACCAGACAGCTGAGCTGTGGGAAGTGGGCCGGGAGATAACAGCTCCACAATTTGATGGAATAGGGTGGCTGCTCTCTACTCTTCCATGATGGCTGCCTCGTTGGGGTTGTGTCTCACCCTCACTTTCCTCCTCTGCTCTATCTGACACCCAAGTCATGTCAGTGACCTCATCATCATCATCTCTTCCATCCTCATTACCACTGGAGACAACTTGGCAATACACTGCTTAAAACTTGCAGTAATGCACAGAACAATATGGTGTTAAACTTGCAGTAACGCATAGAAATATATGACATTAAACTTGCAGTAACGCACAGAATTATATGGTGTTAAACTTGCGGTAACACAATGAAATATGCGGCGTTAAACTTGCAGTAACGCAATGAAATATATGGCGTTAAACTTGCAGTAATGCACAGAAATATATGATGCTAAACTTGCAGTAATGCACAGAACTATATGGCATTAAACTTGCAGTAACACAATGAAATATACGGCGTTATACTTGCAGTAACTCACTGAACTATACTGCGTTAAACGGAAGGTAAGGCACAGGAATATATGGCTTTGAACTTGCAGTAATGCACAGAAATATATGGCGTTAAACTTGCAGTAATGCACAGAAATATATGGTGTTAAACTTGCAGTACCGCACAGATCTATATGATGTTAAAGTTGCAGTAAGTGTAACCCTCAAAAAAATATGGCGTTAAACTTGCAGTAACGCATTGAACTATATGGCATTAAACTTACATTAACACAATGAAACATACTGCGTTAAACTTGCAGTAATGTACAGAAATATTTGGTGTTAAACTTGCAGTAACGCAATGAAATATACAGTGGTAAACAGTCACAAAACTTACACTGACTGAACTGTCCCTAGATTCACACTAATGTAAAGATGAATGGTGGTCACTACACTACACTCACACTGACTGAACTATCCCTAGATTCACACTAAACTGATATTGTACACTGACAATAGAATGACGATAGCACACTATAGCACATTAACTGTCTAGTAGCACTGAACAGAGCCCTGTTCTATATCTCTCCATGCTGATCTCACACTAAACAATTAAGTTATCATGACTAAACAATTAAGTTATCATGGCTTTGACAGTGCTCTGTGCCCTGATTGGGTGAAGCTTTCATTGCTTCAGCCAATCAAGGCTTTCAATGCACTGTGCGGAGGCGAACGAGCGAACAGCCAATGTTCAGACTGAACTACTTATTAGGGATGGGCCGAACACCCCCCGGTTCGGTTCGCATCAGAACATGCGAACAGACAAAAAGTTAGGGCGAACATTCGAACACCATTAAAGTCTATGGGACCCAAACATAAAAATCAAAAGTGCCCATTTTAAAGTTTTTAAATCGATTGTTTTTACAGGAGCAGTGATTATAATAATGCTCAAAGTGAAAAAAAAAAATGAAAAATTCCTTTAAATATTGTGCCTGGGGGTGTCCTTAATCTGTGTGTAAAAGGGTGCATCTCTGTGAGGCGTAGAACATAGCCATAGGAAAAATTGTCATTTAAAATTGCGGCTGTAATATATTGCCAGGCAATATAAAATAAAAAAAAAAGGCTGAAAAAAAGTGCGTGGTGTTCCAGTCCATGCCAAATTAAAAAAAAAAATTGATGTGGGAGTCCCCCTAAAATCCAAACCAGACCCTTATCTGAGCATGTAGCCCTGGCCGGTAAGGATGGGGGAGACGAGCAAGCGCCCCTCCTGAACCATACTAGGCTACATGCCCTCAACATGGATAGTATGGATGCTTTGGGGGAGGGGGGACAACAGCCTCTTCCCTACAAGCCTGGCCGGTGCTTATAAGGGTTTGCGGGTGGGGGGACTTACCGGAATCTGGGGGCCCCCTTTAATAAGGGGGCCCCCAGATTCCGCCCCCCATGTGAATAGGTATGGGGTACATCGTACCCATGCCCATTCACCAAAAAATTGGGTGACCTGCCCCCTCTGACAGAGCATGATGTCAGAAGGGGGCGGGTTCACTCAGTGACATCACTGGGTGGCCCCGCCCCTTCTTATAAAAGAACTGTCATTGTGAAGACCGCCCATTCTGGGAGACGCGCAGGGGCCAGACTGCAGCAGTGGGGAGAGGGGCAGTGGTGAAAGAAGAAGGAAGAAGAAGATGAAGATTGAAGATGAAGAGAGGAAGCAAAAAGACTAAAAGAAGAAGGGCCGGGCCAGGAGAAGATGGAGGAAGAAAAAAGAAAGAAGAAAATACCTATTTTACACAATAAAGGACTAAAAGGAATAAACTGCCTATTGTTTTTTTAACACTACACTCCTTTTTTGGTGAATGGCTAGGGGTACAATGTACCCCATACCTATTCACATAGGGGGGGTCGGGATCTGGGGGCCCCCTTTTTTAAAGGGGGCTTCCAGATTCTGATAAGCCCCCTGCCCTCAGACTCCCACAATCACTGGCCAGGGTTGTGGGGATGAGGCCCTTCTCCCCATCAACATGGGAACAGGGTGCTTTGGGGGTGACCTCAAAGCATCTTTCCCATGGTGAGGGCATGTGGCCTGGTATGGTTCAGAGGGGGGGGGGCGCTCGCTTGTCCCAATCCCCTCCTGCCATGCCAGGGCAGTGTGCTTGGATAAGGGCCTGGTTTGAATTTGGGGGGGACCCCATGTCATTTTTAAAAAAAATTTGGCGTGGGGTTCCACTTAAATTCCATACCAGACCTGAAGGGTCCGGTTTGGATTTTGGGGGGGGGAACTCCATGCCATTTTTTTTGGCACAGGCCCTGCTGTTGTAAATTAGTTTAAAAATTGTGATAAAATCCCCCAGTCAAACAGGTGGCAAAAAATTGGGCCTTAGGTGCTGGCAGTGCCAGAACACTTTATCCCCTTGCAGTTACTCTTATTGGACGGAGGAATAGGGCCTGATGTAAATTAGTGTACAAATTGTGATGAAATCCCCCAGTCAAACAGGTGGCAAAAAACTGGCACTTGGTTGCTGGCGGTGCTAGAACACTGTAAGCCCTTGCAGTAACTCTTGTTGGATGGAGGAACTGGGCCTGATGTTGTAAATTAGTTTACAAATTGTGACGAAAGCCCCCACTCAAACAGGAGGAGAAAAATTGGGCCTTGGGTGCTGGTGGTGCCAGAACACTGTAACCCCTTGCAGTTACTCTCGTTGGGCACAGGAACGGAACCTGCTGTTCTAAATTACTTTAACCACTTAAGGCCCGGAGCCCTTTTTTACACTTGTTGTTTACAAGTTAAAATTTTTGCTAAAAAATTACTTAGAACCCCCAAACATTATATATTTTTTTCAAACACCCTAGAGAATAAATGATGATTCTTGCAATACTATTTGTCACAAGGTATTTGCGCAGCGGTCTCTCAATTTTTGGAGAAAAAATATATTTTTTGAGTTAAAAAATAAGACAACAGTAAAGTTAGCTATATTTTTTTGTATATTGTGAAAGAGGATGTTACGCCGAGTAAATAGATGCCATACATGTTAGGGCTGAAAATTGCGCACACTTTCGGAATGGCGACAAACTCCAGTACTTAAAAATGTCCATAGGTGACGCTTTAAAATTGTTTTACGGTTACCAGGTTAGAGGTGCAGAGGAGTTCTTTTGCTAGAATTACTGCTCACACTCTGGCAACCTCACAGTTTTGGTTTGAACACGCGTTCATATGCGGACGTGACATACATATGTGTTTTCTTTGCTGCGTGAGCTCCCGGTTACGTTGGCGCTTTAAATGTTTTTTTTTTTTATTATATTTTTCCTCTTAACACTGTTCCATTAAAAAAAAAAATCTGATCACGTTTATTGCTATCACAAGGAATATAAACATCCCTTGTGATAGTAATATATGGTGACAGGTAAATTTTATGGAAGAATGGGGGGTCTTTTAGACCCCCATCCCTCCTTTGCACTTTACAGTATTCAGATCGCCAAAAACAGCGATTCTGAATACTACCATTTTTTTAAAACCAGCGCCATTTCCCGCTGAGTAAACCGGAAGTAAAGTTCTGACATTGCTTCCAGAAATGTATGAAGGAGTCCCGACTGAAGCCGATTCCACCTTCCACAGGGACTCCACACAGCGGCCAGAAGTGTCGGATCGGAGCTCCGGTCTCCTGGTGGGACGGGAGACCGCAGAAGAGCAGCGGACGGTGCCTGGGATAAAGACCGAGCGGCTTCCGAGCCGGATCGGCCATTATCACCGCATAGCCGGCCGCCTGCTCTAAAAAATGATAATGGGGTATAGAATGTAGCTGCAGGCTATACCCCGATACTTCCACTTAAAGCTGCCACCGTTTATAAACGGTGATTCGCGCTAAGTGGTTAAAAATTGTGATGACATGCTCCAGTCCAACAGGTGGTGAAAACTTGGGCCTTGGGTGCTGTCGGTGCCAGAACACTGTAACCCCTTGCAGTTACTCTTGTTGGGCGCAGGAACGGGCCCTGCTGTTGTAAATAAGTGTAACCACTTAACACGAACCGCTGTTTATAAACAGCAGCAGTTTTAAGTGGAAGTATCGTGGTATAGTCTGCAGCTACAGGCTATATCCCAGTACCGTTTTTTAGAGCAGGCGGCCAGCTATCCATTGATAACAGCCGATCCGGCTCGGGAGCCAAACGGTCGTTATCCCAGGCAGTGGGAGGGGACACCCCCCCTCCTGCCACCGTCCACCGCTGTTCTCCGGCCTCCCGTCCCACCGGGAGACCGGAGCTCCGATCCAGCACGTCCGCCGGCTGTGTGGAGTCCCTGTGGAAGCCAGAATCGGCTTCAATCGGGTCTCCTTCGTACATTTCTGGAAGCAACGTTACAATGTCACTTCCGGTTTACTCGGCGGCTAACGACGCCGGTTTTAAAAAAATGACAGTATTCAGAATTGCCATTTTTGGTGATCTGAATACTGTGAAGTGTAAAGGAGGGATGCAGGGTCTTTTAGACCCTCCATCCTTCCATAAAGAGTACCAGTCACCATATATTACTATCACAAGGGATGTTTACATTCCTTGTGATAGCAAAAAAAGTGATCAGATTTTTTTTTTAAAGGAACAGTGTTAAGAGGAAAAATATAATAAAATAAAAAAATAAAAAAAATTTAAAGCGTCACCGTCCCCGCGAGCTCGTGCAGCAAAGAAAACGCATATGTAAGTTGCGCCCGCATATGAAAACGGTGTTCAAACCACACATGTGAGGGATCGCTGCAATCGCCAGAGTGTGAGCAGCAATTCTAGCAAAAGACCTCCTCTGCACCTCTAACCTGGTAACCGTTAACATTTTTTAAAGCATTGCCTATGGAGATTTTTAAGTACTGGAGTTTGTCACCATTCCGTGAGTGTGCGGAATTTTCAACCCTAACGTGTATGGTATCTATTTACTCGGCGTAACATCCTCTTTCACAATATAAAAAAAAATTGGGCTAACTTCACTGTTGTCTTATTTTGTAAACTCAAAAAAGTGCTTGAAAGACTGCTGCGCAAATACCATGTGACAAAAAGTATTGCAATGATTGCCATTTTATTCTCCAGGGTGTTTGAAAAAAATATATAATGTTTGGGGGTTCTACGTAATTTTCTATAATAAAAAAAATGATTTTAGCTTGTAAACAACAAATGGAAAAAAGGGTACTGGGGTTAAGGGGTTAAAAACTGTATATATTTTAATACATCACCTCAAGTGTACTATATACTGAAGAAATGACACTTTGCTACAATGTAAAGTAGTGAGTGTACAGCTTGTATAACAGTGTAAATTTGCTGTCCCCTCAAAATAACTCAACACACAGCCATTAATGTCTAAACTGCTGGAAACAAAGTCAGTACACCCCAAGTGAAAATGTCCAAATTGGACCCAAATCAGACATTTTTTTTCCTCCCCAGTGTCATGTGACTCATTAGTGTTGCAAGGTCTCAGGTGTGAATGGGGAGCAGGTATGTTAAATTTGGTGTTATTACTCTCACTCTCTCATACTGGTCACTGGAAGTTCAACATGGCACCTCATGGTAAGGAACTCTCTGAGGATCTGAAAAAAAGAATGGCTGCTCTACATAAAGATGGCCTAGGCTATAAGAAGATTGCCAGGACCCTGAAACTGAGCTGCAGCACGGAGGCCAAGACCATACAGCGGTTTAACAGGACAGGTTCCACTCGGAACAGCGCCTCGCCATGGTCGACCAAAGAAGCTGAGTGCAAGTGCTCAGCGTCACATCCAGAGGTTGTCTTTGGGAAATAGACGTATAAGTGCTGCCAGCATTGCTGCAGAGGTTTAAGGGGCGGGGGGTCAGCCTATCAGTGTTCAAACCATACGCTGCACACTGCATCAAATTTATCAGCATGGCTTTCGTCCCAGAAGGAAGCCTCTTCTGAAGATGATGCACAAGAACGCCTGCAAACAGTTTGCTGAAGACAAGCAGACTAAGGACATGGATTACTGAAACCATGTCCTGTGGTCTGATGAGACCTAGATAAACTTATATGGTTCAGATGGTGTCAAGCATGTGTGGAGGCAACCAGGTGAGGACTACAAAGACAAGTGTGTCTTGCTTACAGTCAAGCATAGTGGTGGGAGTGTCACGTTCTGGGGCTGCATGAGTGCTGCCGGCACTGGGGAGCTACAGTTCATTGAGGGAACCATGAATGCCAACATGTTTTGTGACATACTGAAGCAGAGTATGATCCCCTTCCTTTGGAGACTGGGCCACAGGGCAGTATTCCAACATAATAATGACCCCAAACATGTGATTTGCAGATGAGGACCATTGCCCTCACACCAATGGGGGTTTACCTTATGGCGTATCTTGCTATATGCCTTTATTTTACCCTAACAATGTGTTTGGGTTAAGGCAGCTCTTGTTTTTCATTTATATTGGGGACAGGGGACATTTTTCCTTTCTTTTTGATGTTTGGTTTTTTATATTTATTTTTACTTTGTTATCAGTACATGGCCTGTTTTTCATCAGGGGTTTTTTGTTCCCTCCCCAGGCTCTGCGGTGTCTGTCCTGCTTTTTCGGCATAGCCGTTTGCAGGGGGTCCTTGTGGCACATCACGGTGTCCCTCGTGTGTTGTTGGGGGGCCCCCGGTGTTCCGGTCGTCCTTTTCCTGTCTTCTCTCCTCTAGCGGTGGCTTTGAAAATTATGGCATGACTTCTACTTCCTGGTGTGGGGTGAGTTGCTTTCCATGATTTGTTTTCCACGCTTTGACCTTGTTATATGCAATTCCAGTTTGTAATATTATGATGTCTTTCAGAAAATGTATATGGGTATGGTATGTGGACCCTGAAGAAGGGTATTTCATCCCGAAACATGTCGGGCCTTCACCCATGAAGATATTACATCTCCACATGAACTATAATTCTTCATGTACACATTTTGGATTGTAACAGTCCATGCTTCTATGTTTCTTTTAATCATGTATGTTATTTTTGTATGTTTGTAAAAAAAACCTTGTTCATTTTGTAATAAATTGTGTCAATTTTATATAATTTTGTTGGCTGTACTGCCTTTAAAGTCCCACTACATGTACTGGGGGAGTACCTCGTGTCTCTAATCGATTGGGATATTGGCAGACCTATGTGATATGGTTGGGGTTATCTCTATTGTCCAGAAATAATATTAGGCTCCAGGGACTTCCAGAAGCGACTTCAGGTGCAAACCTGAGGCCCACGGTCATAGCTATCCTTAATCAGACCCTGGGGAGGGAACTCACCTCCCCAATCGAACTTGACCACGTACATAGAGTGGGGGCCCCAGGAGGGGACCGGATGAACCGCCCAAGGGATGTTCTATGTAGGGTCCACTATTACACCCTAAAAGAAGAGATCATGCATGCTGCCTGGAGACAGGGCCGCATAGACTTTGACGGGTCTTCTATTCACCTTTACCCAGATCTCTCTTGTAACAAGCTATTCATGTGACGGACTGTTCGCCCCCTTTTAGATATAATATGTCAAGCAGGGGCCTCTTACACCTGGGGCCACCCCTTCAGTGTCAAGGTTACCCGGGATGGCCGAAAATTTACTTTAGCAGAGCCTGATCAGCTGCCTGAATTCTTTTTGTTTCTTGAACAAGACCCTGTAGACGCCCCAAACTGGCTTGATCCCCCGGATGACCGACAACAGCTCCCAAACCCTGGCCCTTTTACTCAAGGCCAAAGACGTGTGCGCTCAAGGTCAATGTCTGCTCCGTGTAGGTCCTGCAGACCTACATCCCCTGAGGATTAATCTTCAGGCTTCCCTCTGAACGCTATGTAACCCCAGTGTCACACATAGACACTGATGTACCACAGTCTGAACCCCCCCCCCGGTGAGTGACTGATCTCCACTCAGCCCCACTTCACTTAATGCCTTAACCCCTGGAGATTACAAGTGCCTATGACAATGGACTCCTAGTCAAAACCCCATGGGCACTTATCCTGTCGTGTACCTATCCCTGCCCTTTGCCGGTGTGCTTGACTTGGCTGGGGTTCGGAGGGGACAGGAGAATATTGTTGCTTGCTGCCCTGGCTGTCTTCCTACCACGTAAGCCATTGACTCTAGTTAAAGTCCCACGGACATCTATCCTACCCTGTACCTATCCCTGCCCTTTGCTGGTGTGCTTGACCTAGCTGGGGTTTTGGAGGGACAGGAGAATACCATCGCTCACTGCACTGAATGTCACCCTATATTAACCATTGACGTCTGTTTAAAGTTTTTCCCCAGTGGACTCACAATGGAGTGGATATGTTACTAACCTGACTGAGTTCGAAGATGGGGCTTCCCCCAGAGTTTCTTCTGTGTTTATGAGATACCAGGATTTATATAGTTATTCACTGTTATATGTATAATCAGATGCTGATAATGTGGGGTTTCTGTTGGCCCTGGCTCTGCCCTGGCATAGGCCTCTCTCTCAGGTCGGGTGGCTCTGGGGTCACCATAAACCTATGTGATAAAGATGCCCTACTGGGATACGTTTCTAAGTTTATAATTTATAACCTACGGTTGAGATGTTATCTGGTTACCTGCCCACTGGACCGCATTCATTTCTTGTTTGGTTAGCCTCACTAAATTGTTTATAGCTTGCTGTTTTTCTCTCGAAAATCGGATATGTAAGATATATGTGATGTATGCCTGCTATGCTGTTGGGATTGCAGCTCTCTCCCGATTCCCCCCCCCCCATTTTTCCCCCCTAGGGTTGTTCCCCCTTCCCCCTCTCTCACCTCCCTTCCTCTTCCATTTCCCCACTTTTGCTGTGATTTTTTTTTTCCACTTCTTTCTTCTCTGTGCTCCATCATGGCCCACACGATGTGCACAAGCCCCCAGCTAAAATTATGTTCATACAATGCTAATGGACTAAACTTGGCTGCCAAAAGGGGACAGATCCTATATCAGAGGCACAAGCGCCAGGTCCAGGTGCTCCTGCTACAAGAGACCTATTTCCGGGCGGAATCCATGCCTCTATGCTCGAGAAAATACTTCAACAGGTGGTTCCATAGCACCCACCCCTCACAAAAGACTAGGGGAGTTTCTGTGGCCTTCCATAAATCGCTTCCTATTGAACTCATAGACCATGTCTGATCAACAGGGGAGATATGTTTTTGTGAAGTTCTCCCTTTGGGGGACAAAATTTACAATTGCTAATATATACTTGCCAAATGTCAATCAAATTGCAACAACTATACAATACCTTCAGACCTTAGCTAGCTTCATTGAAGGGAAACTTATCCTAGGTGGAGACTTCAATACCCCACTTGACCCGCTCATTGACTCGTCTACGTCACGCTCTTCCCTATCCTTCTCCAAGCTATGCACCCTGAAATGGGCTATTCATAGCCTCCACCTTATTGACGTATGGAGGGTGCTATACCCTACCTCTCGTGACTATACCCACTACTCCCCCGCTCACCAATCATACATTCGGATAGATTATTTTCTGATAGAGCACAGTAGCTTAGACTGGTTCCCTGAATGCGAGATAGAACCCATGGTGTGGTCCGACCACTCTCCTATCTTTCTAACGTTCAAAGTCCCTTCTACACCAGTAAGGGAATAGACTTGGAGGCTGAATGATTCCCTGCTCACGTTCCCAGACTGCACTGCGCGGATCTCGAACGCTATCTCCCAGTTTCTCACAGACCACGCTAACGATACCACTTCTTTACCCATGCAGTGGGAAGCATTGAAAGCTGTCCTACGCGGAAGCTTCATTCAAATTGGTACCCATAAAAAGAAAGAACGGTTGGCGGCAATAGAGGCGGCTGTTAAAAAACGTAAGGACCTGGAAACGGCCCACAAACAATCTCCTACAGTAGAAACCCTCAGGGAAGTCTCCTCGGACCGGTCTCAATTGCAGGACCTGTATAATGCTTTCGCTCGTACATACGCAGACAAACTCTCTCTATACCAATATAAGTTTTAGGACCAATGTGGTAGACCGTTGGCCCGTTCCCTGCACCCTAAAACGCCCCCCACGTTCATCCCTCACATCCGCGACTCGGCGGGCCATTCAGTCTCCTCACGTTCCTTGATCGTGCAAACATTCACTGACTTTTACCAAAATCTCTATAACATCCCTGCTATGACCCCTTTAGATACCACACCCGACTTTGAAAAGAGCCAAGCGGACTATATTGCGAAGACTGCATTACCCACCCTAGACACTGAAACAATTAAAGAATTAGAAGAGCCCATCACAGAGAATGAAGTCACTAAAGCTATAGTGAGCACGCCATCCGGTTAAAGTCCAGGGCCTGATGGCTTCACTCCTAAATCTTACAAAGTATTTGGATCTCAACTTGCCCCTTTCATGGCCAGGGTGTTTAACTCTCTATCTGACAGTACCGTCTTTCCCCCACAAACGCTAGAAGAGCTTATCTCCCTCATACCAAAACCCGACAAAGATCCCACCTTGTGCACAAATTATAGGCCTATCTCTCTCATTGGAGTGGACTTGAAAATATTCGCCAAGATCCTGGCGAGTAGATTGAAGCCCCTAATGCCTGCCCTGATACATTTAGATCAGGTGGGTTTTGTGAGTGGAAGGGAGGCCAGGTACAACACCCTAAAAACCCTCCTCCTAACTGATTATGCTCGCTCGCACAATATTCTCCTCTGCCTGTTGTCGGTTGATGCTGAAAAAGCATTTGACCGGGTGGACTGGTGGTTTCTAAAATTGTCTCTCCAACAGATAGGAATGGGTCCTCAAATGGTAAATAGAATATTCTCACTCTACACATCCCCCTCTGCCAGGATCAGGATTAATGGTACATTATCCTCTGCTTTCCAAATTCGGAATGGGACGAGACAAGGATGCCCTCTGTCCCCCCTCCTTTACGTCCTAACTATGGAACATCTTGCAGTAGCTCTCTGAAAAAATCCTAACGTTAGAGGCATACAGACAGGCCCTATACAGACTAAATTAGCTCTCTTTGCGGACGATTTATTGATGTTCGTGACACAGCCTCGGGACTCTTTACCCTTCATCTTGCAGGACTTTAATGAATTTGGGAGTATGAGTAATTTTAAAGTAAATTACAACAAATCCTAAATTCTTAATGTTACACTCCACAAGACTGATGTGCAGTCTGTCTCGTCCTCCTTTCCTTTTAAAACGGGCTCTAAATCCACACGTTACTTAGGCATACATATCCCCACAGATACAACCAAGCTTTTCTCGAAGAATTTCACCCCACTCCTTCTCAAAACTCAATCTGATCTAGCATCCTATGCAACTAAGAGGCTTTCTTGGCTGGGAAGGATTAACGCACTGTTTTTTATATCTATTTCAAACCCTTCCTGTTTTTGTGCCAGCATCGTATTTTAGGAAGCTCCGCCAAATGTTCTCCTTTATCTGGGGGGCAGCCCGCCCCAGGATAAAGTACACCACCCTTTCTCGACCAAAAAATGGGGGAGGGGCCAGGGTGCCAGATGCTTCTCTATACTATAGAGTGGCTGTGCTCACAAGGATAGTGGATTGGTTTCATCACTCTGCTTCCAAACTGTGGGTACAGTTAGAGGGCCATTTAAACCCAATTGAGCTACATGCCCTACCTTGGACACCCCCGAGTTTTTGTAAAGGTGCACCCCCTCTGGCGGATCTCACCCGTCAGACGCTTCGCTTGTGGGACAAGCTGACTTCAGCCGACACCATATCTAAGAGGATAGGCCCTATGACACCATTTTTTGGAACTCCTGCCTTCCCACCAGCAGAGAAGAGAGCAGAATTTGGACCCTAGCAAAAGAAAGACTGTAGGAGACTTGCTCAAATTCTACGAGCAGACCCTTCTTTGATGACTAACTCTTCACCCCCTATGATTCCCCAGCCCCCGATACATTGGATTCAGAGAAGACAGGCTCTATCCTATATACGCAGTTTTTCTTCCCTGACAACAATCCTCTCTGACACATCAAGCTTTGAAGACTTACTAGTTCAAAACGATCCCCCGACTCATGTTGTTTCCCAATTATATGCCATATTACTTAACACATCCTCACCTGACCTCCCCCCCTACACACAGACCTGGGAGCGAGAACGGCAACACTTTATACCACGCACCGATTGGCTTAAATGTTTCATCTTGACACATAAGCTCTCACCTGCAACCATCACTCAGGAAAAAGGGTTCAAGCTAATAACCAGATGGTATAGATGCCCGGACACCGTTAAATACTGTGACCCATCCAGGTCAGATCTCTGTTGGAGGTGTTCATCTGAAAGGGGCACCATGCTCCACAAATGGTGGGATTGCCCACCTATACGACAATTCTGGCAAAAGATTTTCAGTCTATATTGTAGGCTGATGGCAACTACCATCCAACCCTCATCGGAGATAGCTCTTCTCTCTATTATCCCGGGCCCACTAAAGTTAGGGAAAAAAGATGTGTTGCGACACTTCCCCGCGGCAGCACGAACAGTGATACCCCACTTATGGAAATCAACAGGGGCACCCTCCCTTGGTGACTGGGATGTTGAGGTTGATACAAGACCTGGAATGCATGGTGGCTCAGGAATGTGATAAAGTAGAATCATTCACTGCAATGTGGGCCTCCTGGTCCTTGTTTCGACACTCTGCAGATTTTATCCCATGGACAGAGTCTACACGTGCTCCCAATACAACTGAGCCATGATGGAGCACCTACCCTGCATTCTTCTCCTCTCTTCTTTATCTTCTTCATTCTGTTATTCAGTTCATCTTTTCCCATATTTGCTCCACCCTGCCCATATATAGATATCCTATATATGCAGATAGTAGGCAGACCCCTACAACATATGCATTTTGGTAATCAGAATAGCTAACTGCCCTCATCATGAGTACGCAGATTGTTAGGACATATTTCTACCATTTTCTAGAATATGACTAGTTAAAACATATAACCAATGCAAATGGCAGAACTGTTGGATCAACCAAATTATCAAGATGTTACCATATGAACATGTAATGGATACACTCTGAATGTCAATGTTCTATCAGATAGCTAATATTGCTTTAATATAATAACTTTTTCTGTAAGAGATTTCTGTTCCTCTTCTTGATCAATAAAACGAGATTGAACTAAAAAAATGAAATAGGAACAATAAGGACTGATATCAGCCAGGTTCTCCATCGGGTAGAGAAGACGGAGGAGAGATTAGATACATAAGAGCTGAGGCTGAAAGAGTTTACAAATGAAGACACTTCAAAAAACGAATAGATCTATTGCCTATAGATTAGAAGATCGAGAGAATTGGAATCAACACCAGAACTTACGAATTAAAGGTCTATCTGAAAGATATAAAGATGAGGAATTGGGGGGGGGGGGGGGGGGG
>BLSH010503456.1:1096504-1108836 GCA_018402905.1 Glandirana rugosa
ACCTCTTCATTATGGAGAAACTGCGGAAACTGCCGGAGATCTCCTATGAGGGAGGAAAACTACAAATATATCCTGACTTGTCAGCAGAGACATTGATGAGAAAAAGGCTACTTAACCACTTGCCGACCGCCGATCCGCATCTGACGGCGACAAGGTGGCGCTCCTGCGCAAATCGCCGTCATATGACGGCAGCTGTGAGAGCGCTCCCAGTGAGCGCGCGCGCGCCGCCGGAGGTGCGCCCGCGCGCTCACTGTGTCCGGGGAGGGCCAGGGAGCGGGTGCGGTGGATTCGATCTCCGCCGGCCACCCGCGATGCCCCCCCCGGAGTGAAAGAACGGAGGTCCGTGTAAGCAAACACGGACCTCCGTTCTGTGAAGGGGGAAGGGCTGTGATCACAGCCTTCCTCTACACGGAAGCTGTGATCGCTTCCCTTCCCCAGCTAGGGCAGTCCCCATACAGTTAGAACACGCCCAGGGAACACAGTTAACCCTTAGAGCGCCCCCTGCAGGTTAACCCCTTCACTGCCAATGGCATTTACACAGTAATCAGTGCATTTTTATAGCACTGATCGCTGTATAAATGCCAATGGTCCCAAAAAAGTGTCAAAATGTTCCAACATGTCCGCTGAAATATCGCAGTACCGCTAAAAATCGCAGATCGCCGCCATTACTAGTAAAAAAAATAAATAAATAAAAACCCCAGAAATGAATTCTTATCATTCGTAAACGCGACCACTTTTGGGCAAACCAATCAATAAACGCAGATTGCGATTTTTTTATCGCAAATATGAGGAAGAATATAAATTGGCCAAAACGATGAAAAAAAAAATGTTTTTTTATATTTTTTGCAAAATTGTCACTCTTCTTTTGTTTATAGCGGCGATCAGAAATGACGCAGCGGTGATCAAATACCACCAAAAGAAAGCTCTATTTGTGGGAAAAAAGGACGCAAATTTCGCTTGGGTACAACGTCGCACGACCGCGCAATTTTCAGTTAAAGCGACGCAGTGCCGAATCGCAAAAAGGGCTCTGGTCCTAAAGGGGGAAATCCTTCCGGCGCTGAAGTGGTTAAACCCCTAACGGAATCTATGCGGCAGGCAAATATAGTATACTGGTGGGGGTTTCCTGCGTGCTTAAAAGAGAGAAAAGAAGGGAGGAGGCAGTCTTAAGATTCCCTGAAGACTTAAAGGAATTCTGTAATAAATTAGATTTGCAGCCTCCCTCCCTCCCGGGCTGGGAAGAGGGAAAACCGATTCAAAAATCGCCATTAGGAAATAGGAGACTCGCCAGGAGGGGGGGGGGGGGGTGGAGTAGGAAGCCGAACAATTGACACTTCGGTATATATGTCTCTCCGCATTTTAAGGAATGTATAGAGAAGAGACTGGTGCCAAGTGGGATACCTCAATATGGGAAAGAAAGCGTGCGGGGTGGGGATGTGGAGGTGGGGGTGTTGCTGTAGAGCCAGAGCTCTTCCTTTTGAGATATGGAGGAAGGAAGTTCCCAGAGGAGGGAGGCTGGCTCCATATGGGAGTGGACCCAGGGGAGGGAGAGGGAAGGGTTTTTTTAGGGGTTCAGGACACTCTCTCTCCGTATCTTGATATTGGCAAAAAAGAGGGAAACCTGAAAGCTGCAGAGATAAAGGGAATACTAAGGGAATTAGGGGTTAAAAATCAATGGGATGGTTAAATATTTTGACAAATAATATCTGGGGTCTAAATACAGTGGAGAAAACTAACACATTTTTCAGCCACGCACAAGCCTACCCTGCATCATTTCTGGGAGGCCAAAAAGGAGAAGCAGAGGTTCTCGTATTGCTTTGAGGAGATGAGCCCACAGGCCAAAGTTGTGGTCATGAACATGGTTCCTCTTCCAGAGGCAGGGCATGTTTTCCCTTGTTTTCAAATACACTATATTACTAAAAGTATAGTTCAGGAAGAAACTGTACCAAATTGTCATTCACACTCCTATTTCAGGATCTGTCTTTATGTTGAGCTAAGTGAGCTTTTCAGTGGGAGAATGTAAAAGAGAACTCTGAACTCTGAATAACATAAATACAGATCTCTGTAGTAAAGCCAAATTAATAAAATAATTCTACACCAACAGATCCAAGCTGCTGCTGCTGTTCACCCCTCAAAAATATATATACAGTGTAGGCATGTGCAATTAGTTTCATTGCGAATTTTGTTTTTTTTAAAAACAATTCTAAATTCAGCAATTCAGACGTATCCGAATTTCCAAATTTAGATTTTCCAAATGCTTCCGAATATTCATTTTTTTCTAATTTGAAAATTTGGTAATCGGAAAACCGGCAAATCCGAAAATCCGAATACCACAAATTCAGACTTTCAGAAATTCGGTAATCGGAAAACCCGAACATCTGAAATTTGGAAATCCGAAAATTTGAAAATAAGAAAGAATATTTGAAATAATAACTAACTAATAAATAACTATTCAATTATAGGTATTGGAATTCCCATGAAAATATGGCTATTAGTGATAAATTTCATATTTAAGTTCACTAACAGCCAAATTTGAAAGGAAATTCCAATACCTATAATTTAATAGTTATTCATTAGTTATTATTTCAAATGTTCTTTCTTATTTCTGAATTTCCGAATTTTGGAAATCCGAAATTCAGAAATTCTAAAATAAGAAAGAACATTTGAAATAATAACTTACTAATAAATAACTATTCATTTATAGTTATTGGAATTTAATTGAAAATATGGCTGTTAGGCTTCGTTTACACTGCTGCTGGTAAATGGATGTTTAGAGGCATTTGGGCATTTTTTTCAGCTGCCCCTGAACTTTCCTCTATGTTATCTTATCAGTACATTTACACAGGGTCGTTTAAGGTCGTTTCCAGGCAGTTCAATTTAAAGGCTTTTTTTGAACGCAAAAAAAATGGGTTCAGACGCCAGTTCAGAGGCATTTGAAATGGCAAACACCTTGTAAACACCGCTAAACGCACCTAAAATGTTAACTTGCGTCTAGGACCATTTAGTTTACAGCCGTTTCCATTTAAAAACATTTTTGTTCTTAAAAAAAACACTCCTAGACGCAAACGTGGCAAAATGCCGCTAAACGCGGCATGCAAAACGTCCGTAGGTTGAAATAGCGTCCCGTGTAGATGGAGTCTCAGTGATAAATTTCATATGTAAGTTCACTAACAGCCATATTTTCAAGAAAATTCCAATACCTATAATTTAATAGTTATTTATTAGTTATTATTTCAAGTGTTCTTTCTTATTTTCAAATTTCCGATTTTTTGAATTTCCAGATTTGTACTTCAAGTTTCCGAATATCGAATTTCAGCATTTTCAAATTGCTGAATTGCCGAATTCGCAATTTTCCAAATTTAGAATCCCAAAATTTCTAATTTCCGAATTCCGAATTTTTCGAATTTCCGGAAAAATAAAAAAATGAATGGAACGAAAACTAACACATTTTTCAGCTGTGCACAAGCCTAATACAATATATTAAGTGGTAAATGTCTTTCCTTCTACATCTCAGTTTTGGATATAATTTTAAATTTTATAATTGGCCAGTTAAATTGTATCTAAGGAAAACCATCATAATTCTCTTTGTGTCATGGTGTTGGCACAATAATTAAGGCATATTTTGGGGGTAAAAGGGCTGCACATATGTGAGCAGTATATAGTGTGAGTAGACTCAGACTCTATAAAACCACACTCCTTTATCAGTGTGATTCAGCCAGGGCCGGATTAACATAGGGGCTATTGGAGCTGTAGCTCCAGGCCCCTACCTCAAGATAGGCCCATGCCAGTGAGTCATTAATGCTGTTTAGCACCATTTAACACCATTGTTATGTAAATCGCGGGCGGCGGGCGCTATTGTTATGTGAATGAAGGGCAACCGGCAGGCACTATTGTTATGCAAATTGCGGGCAGCCGGAAGGCTCTATTGTTATGTAAATCACGGGCGGCTGGAAGGCACTATTGTTATGTAAATCATGGGCGGCCAGAAGGCGCTATTGTTATGTAAATCACGGGCGGCAGCTGAGTTCCATACAGTGTAGTGTAGCACAACATAGAGGCTAACTCTTGTTCCTTCCCCATAGTTTTCACAAAATACCAATTTCCTCCTAACTCCCGCCCTACAGTGAAAGTCTCACTTGATGGGCACTCATGCTAGTCTTTTGCTGGTGGAGGGAGATGAGGAAGGATCCACACACTCTGATTGGTCGAGGGTAACATCTATTAATTACACTAGCTCCACCCCCTGTATCTCTGCAGTGCATGTGGGGGAGAATGGCCGGCACAAGCAAAGTGGCACCCAGTCTACTTCTCATACAATCAACAGACATAGGTGTGCGCAGGGGGTGTGCCAGGCGTGCAGAGTTAGGTCTACAGTACACAGGGAGGCTTGTCGGGGCTTGCAGCTTACGCATACACTTGCAAATGTGTGTAACCAATCCCCTGCCTTATAAACGCTACTGTTAGACAGGTGAATTTGGTTGATCGCAAACTTCTAAGTAAGTTGAGCTTGGAATTCTTTGTTTTTTGTCTGTGTCCGCCCCTCCATAGCTCCTTACTACAATGGCCAGTTATAGGTGGGGGCAGTGACTTCAGCTTGTATTGTATACATCTCAGGTAACACACTGGTAACCTAGCCGCCATTGTGCAATGTGCTGGGTGTCTAGTCTGTTCCGGTACCTTTAAGGAGGGTTGGGCTCCTCCAGTCACCCGTCCTCCATCTATCCATTAAATTGTATATGCTTCCACTGTGAAGCCTCTTATACAGAGTTCAGTCTGCATTACACAGTGAGCCTTGTCGGGGCCTGCAGCTTACACATACACTTGCAAATGTGTGTAACCAATCCCCTGCCTTTTAAACGTTACTGTTAGACAGATGAATTTGGTTGGTCACAAACTGGTCAGTAAGTTGAGCTTGGAATTCTTTATTTTTTGTCTAATCATCCAATGATGCACAGATTCCCCCCTGTTGCCCAGGTCCTACTGACACCATCCACTGCTCTACTGACACCATTCATGTTTTTATAAATTATTAAATGTTTGTTTACATTTATTTATAACAATTTTATATTTATAATATTTTAATAATGTATTTATAACAGTGTCTGTGTGTATATATATATATATATATATATATACACATGCACGTGTGTCTGAGCTTTGGGGTGCACACCCTAATGCAATAGGCTGTGCACACCTATGTCAACAGATCTATCTGTTCTATGAGCAAGAGAATTCTACAGTACATGGTGGTGAGCCATAGATGCTGATTGTTACTTTCCCACACTGCAAAGTAAATGATGTGTTTTGTGCAAACATCTTCTAGCTGAAAAGGAGACAGAAGCAAGAATGATCACCATAGTAAAGAAAAAAAAATCATGACAAACATCTTCCACCAAGTTTTAAGTGCATTCCTCCCTTACTATATTAGCAAGCTTTGTACATGCAGACTCACCATAAGTACAGAGAGAAAACAATTACTCTGTGGTGTTTATTTACTATAGCGATTAGGCGCACATTTGTGGTACTGAGTGCTATTTAGCTCCATAAATGGCAAATGGCACTAAATAGCACCAAAACGGTATACACTATAGCGCCCAGGCAACATATAGCTGCCAAATCCTTACTCCAGTTAAAGCTTTTGTTAACCCCAAGAAAAAAAAAATACAAATCCTGGTCCCTTAAAGCAGAATTAACAGTGCTTGTGCTATGTAATCTGCTCCTCTTTAAACTGTAAAAAAAATCCCCCTGAACCTGACACTTCCTGTATCCCCCTCTCTGCATAGACAACGAAGCCAGGGCTTCTGAGCCCTGACCACCGTTGTCTGTAACGTCACCAGCCCTGCTCTCATCTCTGCCCCTCCTCGCTGCCTGTGTCTCTGTAACCGCCCCCTTACCCCCGGCCGCTATTGTCACTTTTATTGGGATACAAAAATGAAAACGCCTATGCTAACCCCTCTATTAGCGGCTGACATAGCACATTGTGCTAGCTGTTATAAAAAATGGGGCTTCTAAGTACCTGTTCAGCCCAATCTTCAGGCCAGTCACATGACTTCAGGCCAGCTTCCATGGCTACTGCAGGAGGAGCTGAGGGGCCATGTGATCTCCCCAACTGACTTCAGAGGGAGATCTCAGTCCCTCCTGCAGTATCCATCCATCGGAACTGAAAAGCGGCCGTGGGTCATGTGACCGGCCTAACGACAACTCTAAATAGGTATTTAGAACACTAGTTTTTTTTTTTTTTTTTAAACTTTCACAGTGTGCTATACCAGCCTGTAAGGCTGCATTCACATCTCAGCAACACAAAAACAATTTTTAAGCTTTTTTCAGCGTTTTGTAGCGTGTTTTGTCACGCGACATTTGATCGTTTTACGCGTTTGTATGCAGTGTTTTTGGGCATTTGGCATTTTTGTATTAGCCAATAGGGAATACTTTATATATTGCATAATTTGTGGCTAGGCAGTTCAGCTTTTATTTCAGCTGAAAATTGTGGAAACCAGCGTGACAAAACACACAAAAATGCCAGAATCGGGCATTTACATTCCTTCCTATGGGCTAGAAACGCCGGAATAATCCAGATTTGCGTGAAAAAATACCTCCGGGACTAGTTTGAGCTTAGGGCGTTTGGCTTCAGGTGTTTTTAAGTGGAGATGTTAACCATCTCCATAGAGAATCAAGATTTTTTCCCCTCCAGCGTTTTGTAGCTTCAGGTATATCAAGCTACAAAACGCTGAGGTGTGAATGGGCCCTTATAGAGGGGCTTGCATAGTCTTTATTATATAAGTTTACAAACACTTTAAGACCTGGAGATGTGCACATGGAAATAATGTTTAGAGCATGATATAATCATCCAAATTGTAATAAAATTTGTGGCATATTGTTTAACCACTTCCCGCCCGGCGTATTGACAAATGACATCCGGGTGGGTGGTTCATTATCCTGACTGGATGTCTATTGACTTCCTCAGGATAATCCGCGATCAGCGCCGCCGGGGGCGCGCATCACAGCAATCGGTGGTGCCATGGGTCAGTCTGACCCACCACATTACCAACTGAGGTAAAAGGCTTCCGTGGAAGCCTTTTACCATGTGATCAGCCATGACCAATCACGGCTGATCACAGTGTAAATAGGAAGAGCCGTTTATCGGCTTTTCCTCTGCAGACCTGAGTAGCAGAGAGCCAATCAGGGGGGGCTGCGCTGAACGTTTATCAGTGCAGCCACTCTCAGGATCACCCCACTGGACCACCAGGGAGCCTATCAGGACCACCAGGGAGCCCCCCCGGACATCGCAAGGAGGCTGCCCAGGACCACCAAAGAAGGAACATGGAGGCCGCCCAGGACCACCAGGGAGCCCCCACTAGACCACCAGGTAAGGGCAATATAATGCACTGTATGAATGGCACTGTGCACATATATGATGTCTGCCAGTGCCATCCCTAACAGTGCTTGTTGCACCAGTGCCCACCACTGCCACCTATCAGTGACCACCTGTGCCCACCTACGCCACCTAAAAGTGCCCACCTGTGCCACCTAAAAGTGCCACCTATCAGTGCCCAGTGCCACTCATCAGTGCTGCCTATGAGTGTCCATCAGTGCCGCATATCAGTGCCACGTAACAGTGCCCGTCAGTGTTGCTTGTCTGTGCTGCCCATTAGTGCTGCATATGTGCCCCATCATCAGTGCAACCTTATTAGTGCTACCTCATCAGTGCCAATCTGTACTACCTCCTCAGTGCCTGTTAGTCTAGCCTCGTCAGTGCCCATCAGTGTAGCCACATCAGTGCCTGTCAGTGAAGGAGAAAATGTACTTTATACAAAGTTTTGTGACAGAAACAAAGAAAAAAAATTTTTTTTTTTTTACATTTTCAGTCTTTTTTTATAGCACAAAAAATAAAAACTGAAGAGGTGATCAAATACCACCAAAAGAAAGCTCTGTTTGTGGGAACAAAAGGATAAAAAGTTTGTTTGGGTACAGCGTCGCACGACTGCGCAATTCTCATTCAAATCGCAACAGCACTGAAAGCAGAAAATTGGTCTGGGCGGGAAGTGTTATAAGATAATCTGCTTTTAAACTGTGTGAAAAAGTGATTTCTACACTGAAATATCTTAAAAAGTCTGAGAAGAGATAAATTCTTCTTCTCTTCTATTTTGCTTCAAGAGAGTAATTACAAGGGTTAGGGTTAGTAAATACCAACATGAGAGCTGTGAGGGTTTTTTTGGGAGTAAAACTTGGAGCAATGCAGCCTAATGCAGTTTTCAGCCAATCATTCTAATACAATTGTAACTTCCCCAAATAAATCCTTTTCATGTTGAGATGAAATGTATCTTTCTCTCAAAGAAATTGTCCTTGCAACAATGTTGGAATCTGGATAATCTATTTTGTTTTTTAAGAATGGTAAAATGTGTAATCTTTTCATGTTTTGGTAAAATATTTTTTCTCTGTCACTTTCACTTGATATCTATCTCACAAAAATATTTCCTCAAACTCACACAGGTGTCTTTACAAACCAAAAACAATACCATTGCTTATGGAAATTTAAAATTAGTCCCATTTGTTTTATTTTTTTATTCTTTCCAAATGATCTTAAAGATTAAGTAAATCCTGATGGGTTTTACTTCCTCTTTGTTACCCTGCAATGTAAAAGCATAATAGGCTAGTATGCATCGCATACTAGTCTATTATGTGTCACTTACCTGCATTGGAAGCCCACGCTGTCCCTGCTCCAGACCACGTCCATCTTCGCCCCTCTTTCTTCCGGGGCCGCGATCTCCGGCTCTGTGACAGGCCGGAGCTGCATGATGCGCGGGAGCCGCTAATCGCGGCACGATCTCAGTTAAGAAATGGCACGGAGGCCGTTTCTTCACTGCGCATGTGTCGATGACATCGGCACCAGCAAGTACACTGTTTATCTCCTAAACCGTGCAGGTTTAGGAGATATGCAGGGAACCTACAGGTAAGCCTTATTATAAGCTTACCTGTAGGTTAAAGCGGTTGTCCAGAGTTGACAACCACTTTAATTTGAGCCCAAAAAATGTGATATGTGTACCAACACATATCTGAGGATAACATTACTGTTTTACACTCACACAGCAAGAAACACCAAATATCACAGAATATATCAAGACGAGAAACTCCTGACTAATGTAACTCCTATATATTCCAAGAAATGCATTATCTGTGTATTTATGTGTAGGAGGACTCCACATGCAGCAGCCCTGTGGTTCACAAGGTATAAATTCTGCCTACCATTGCTCAGGTCCTGAGTTTGAATCCCAAACATGTCACTTCATGTAGAGATGTTGCTTGTTCTCTCTATGTTGTTAAACATAACTCCTGACTCAGGGCCTTACCTAAATTATGTCTAAATGTAGTATTTATGTCTAGGAGGGTACCACCACCATTGCAAATCTTGGCAGATAAACTAGCTAGGCAAAAGTATTGGGACACCTGCCTTTACACGCACATGAAGGTTAAAGGCATCCCAGTCTTAGTCCGTAGGGTTGAATATTGAGTTGCCCCATCCTTTGCAGTTATAACAGCTTCAACTCTTCTGGGAAGGCTGTCCACAAGGTTTGTGAGTGTGTCTATGGGAATGTTTGAGCATTCTTCCAGAAGCACATTTGTGAGGCCAGGCACTGATGTGGATGAGAAGGCCTGGCTCACAGTCTCTGCTCTAATTCAGCCAAAAGGTGTTCTATTGGGTTGAGGTCAGGACCTTGCTTTGTGCACTGGTGCGCAGTCATGGTGGAACAGGAAGGGGGTATCCCCAAACTGTTCCCACAATGTTGGGAGCATGAAAGGCCCACCAAAATCCTCAGCACCAGGCTCATGATGCTCTTAATCTGGCCCTGGATTCAGCCATGTCCACCTTTGACCTAAGTGCTCTTAACATGCTGTGTTTGTTCTCTACACCTGTCTTTCCTTCTCTCTCTCTAATAAAGTTGGTATTTATGATTATCATTACTGCTACAATAAAAACCTCCCTCCTCCGTACTTTGATCTCTTTATCTAACATAACTGATATGTACAAGCCCCACCCTGTGTAGTCAAATGTGACCAACTGCATTCTTCCCCAGTGTCAGGAACTTTCATTTCTCTCTTCTGCTATTAGCAATGGCATCTTCTAAACTAAGAGCTGAGCTGGAATGTTCCGTCTGTCTGTACATTTATACAGATCCTGTAACCCTGATATGTGGACACAACTTCTGCCGGGTCTGTATTGATTGTGTGCTGGATACACAGGAGGAGTCCGGAGAATATTCCTGTCCTGAATGCAGAGAGAAGTTCCAGGATCGTCCTGCACTGCAGAGGAACATAACACTACGTAACATAGTGGAGAATTTCCTGTCTGCTCAGCCAGATCAGGAGGAGTCCGGGGTCTTCTGTACTTACTGTGTTGACTTCCCTGTACCTGCTGTTAGATCCTGTCTACACTGTGAGGTTTCTCTGTGTGATAAACACCTGAGAGTTCACAAAAAGTCCCCAGAACACATCTTAATTGACCCCATCTTGTCCATGGAGAGCAGGAAATGCTCCATCCATAAGAAGATCCTGGAGTATTACTGCACTGAGGATGACTCGTGTATCTGTGTGTCCTGCACTTTGGCTGGTAAACATCGGGGACACGAGGTAGAGATGCTAGATGAGGCTTCTGAGAAGAAGAAGGAGACACTGAGGAATGTTCTGCAGACATTTATGACAAAGAGAGAGGAGATGGAAAAAAGAGTCCAGAGTCTGCAAGAACACAGGAGGAAAGTAGAAGAAAAAGCAGCTGATGACAAAGAGAGAGTCACTGCCCTGTTTAGAGATCTTAGGAGACATCTGGAAGACCTGGAGAAGAGAGTCCTGAGGGAGATCTCAGGGCAGGCAGAGCAGATCTCCATCTCCATCCGGGATCTGGAAATAAAGAAGGAGGAGCTGTCCAGGAAGTTGCGTCACATTGAGGAGCTGTGTAACGTGACGGATCCACTGACTGTCTTACAGGAATCAGACACAGGTGACTTGTGTGATACTGAGGATGGAGATAATGAGGACAGAGAGAGACATGAGAAGCTCCTCCATGATGGAGGGGGTCTAGATGTGGCTTGGGTCTTACACACAGGTTTATCTGATATAATAAGAGAGGTAAATGTATACTTTCCCATACAGGAAGCTGCAGACATATTACTGGATGTAAACACAGCTCATAATTATCTATATGTATCAGAAGACAGGAAAACTGTATCCAGGTCAGATATAGACCAGAAACGCCCAAAAACAGCAGAGAGATTTCAGTTTTGTCCTCAGGTGTTGAGCAGTCGGATTTTCTCCTCAGGGAGACATTACTGGGAAGTGGATGTTGGGGGATCAGATCAATGGAGAGTCGGGATGTGTTACCCCAGTATAGACAGGAAAGGGCAGCGGTCGCTGATTGGATATACTAAGAAGTCCTGGGGTTTGGACAAGTCGGGTTATCAGTATGTGATGATGCATGACAGTATACATACCCCCTTACCCACCAATACCTCCAGTAACATAGTCAGGATATATCTGGATTATGAGGCTGGGCGGATCTCCTTTTATGATCTGTGTGACCCAATCCGACATCTCCACACCTTCACCACCACCTTTACTGAGCCACTCCATGCTGGGTTATGTGTATGGGAAGGTTCTATAAATATACATGAGTGTGGATGCACTCGGAGGGTCTTTAGGGAATAATGGGTGTGTACGGCTCCTGGGTCATCTACAGAAGGCATTATTTCATATGGTTCCTCCCAGTACATGTGGGATGGGCCGGTAAAGAATTGTATAGAGTGCTGGACACAAGACAGATTGCAGAGTGTATCTGTCTAGCTATCTAGCTATATATATATATATCTGTAAGAGTGTATATGGACAGTCTCATTACTTATTATTAATACATTTACAATGAGTTTGTTCTATTGATTATTGTATTGTGTGATGAAATAGAAAGGAATAACAGATCTACAAATAGATAGAAAGAGATGAAAATTGATGTAAAAATATATGAAGAAATGATCCACAGATTTACTAGAGAAAGAAAAAAAAATAGATTTATCTCTAATATAATGATATTACATTACTAATAATGATAATTATTACTGATAATTTATCACTAATTATAATTTTGTATTATTAAAGGTGTTGGGATGAAAGTGAGTGGAGGTGCAGGTGTCTGTGCTGGTAAATCAGGAAGGGCATGCTTTGGTGTCAGTGAATGATGTATGTACAGTAGGTGTTTACATTTATGTATCAGTATGAGCATGTTGGGGTGTCAGTGTGTGTGTGTGTGTGTGTGTGGGGGGGGGGTGCAGGTCTCTGTGCTGATGGATCAG
>BLSH010503456.1:1115936-1135668 GCA_018402905.1 Glandirana rugosa
CCGTTGACGTAGGGGATGAGTGACTGTGGGGTTGTGGGGGGTCTCACAAAGTAGGGGAGACCGTTGACGTAGGGGATGAGTGACTGTGGGGTTGTGGGGGGGTGATTATGGGGGGTGCTGGGGTGTCAGTGAGTAGTGGATGCAGTTGCCAGTGCTGACGGAACACTGTGTGTGTTTCTGGTGTCAGTGAGTAGGGGATGCTGTTGCCAGTGCTGATGGATCAGTGTGGGGGATGTTGAGGTGTCAGTGAGTAGGGGATGCAGTTGCAAGTGCTGATGGATCAGTGTGGAGGGTGTTGGGGTGTTAGTGAGTAGGGGATGCAGTTGCCAGTGCTGATTGATCAGTGTGGGGGGTGTTGGGGGTGTTGGGGTGTCAGTGAGTTGGGGATGCAGTTACCAGTGCTGATGCATCAGTGTGGGGGTGTTGGGGTGTCAGTGAGTAGGGGATGCAGTTGCCAGTGCCAATGGAACACTGTGGGGGGTATTGCGGTGTCAGTGAGTAGGGGTGCAGTTGCCAGTGCTGATGGATCCCTGTGGGGGTGTTGGGGTGTCAGTGAGTAGGGGATGCAGTTGCCAGTGCTGATGTATTAGAATATTGGCATATCAGTAAGTGTGGGTGCAGGCTTTTTTGCTGACGGATCCGTGTGAAGATTTTGGGATGTGCAGGCAGGGCTCTGTACTGATCAGTGTGGACCTGTTGGAGTGTCAGTGGGTGGATTGTGTAGGTGTCTGTGCTTATGGATCAGTGTTTGGGTGTTTTGAGGTGTCGGTGAGTGGGGGGTGCAGGAGACTGGGCTGATGGATTGGTGTGGAAGGTGTTAGGGTGTCAGTGAGGGGAGGATGCAGGTGTATGTGCGAGTCAATAAATGCGGGGGTTGTCGGGGTGTCATAGAATGGAGATGTGGAGGTTTCTGTGTTGATGGATCAATGTGGGGGTGTTGAGGTGTCAGTGAGTGGGGGCGCAGGTGTATATGTGTCTTGATCAGTGTGGGGGTACTGGGGTGTCAGTAAGTGGTGTATGTTGGTGTCTGTACTGATGGATCAGTGTGTGTGTGTGTGTGGGGGGGGGGGGGGGGTGTTGGGGTGTCAATGAGTGGGGAGTACAGATCTTTGTGCTGATGGGTCAGTGTGGGGGTTTTGGGTTGTCAGTGAGTTGTTGGAGGCATCAATCAAAAGGGTTAATGCCCAGTGACCCAATCCCAATCAACTCAATCAATAAAATCTCTTATAAACTTAAACCACTTGATGACCGGCATATTAAACTCCCTATCGGTCCAGGCCATTTTTTCCATTTTCAGCACTGTCACACTTTGAATGACAATTACTCTGGCATGCAACACTGTACCCAAATTAATTTTATATAATTTTATGAGACAGATGAAGCTTCTTTTGGTGTTATTTAATCACTCAATGTTTATTTTATATGTTTTACTATATAAAGGAAAAAAATAAATACATTTTTGAAAAACTAAAACACACATCTTCTTAATTTCTGTTATACAGTTTTGCAAATAAATAACTTTTCTTTGTAAATTTAGCTCAAAATGTATTCTGCTACATTTCTTTGGTAAAATAACCCAAATCAGTGTATATTATTTAGTCTGTATGAAATGGTATATATATATATATATATATATATATATATAGTATTTATAAAATATATCAATCCTGTTGTACTGATATAATTTCTTCATTCTCTAAAATATGAGGGCAGTACAAACACCCCCCAAAATTACCACATTTTGGAATGTAGACAGTCCAATGTATTTAGTAAGATGCATAATGAGTTTTTTTTAAAGTTGTAATTTTTTTTTTTTACCAGAATTGTTTCGGAAATGAAGAAAGTAAATAAAATTTGATTTTGTTTCACAAAGTTTTTAAGTTATTTCTCACACACAGTATAGGCATACTTACAATTACACCCCAAAACAAATTTTCCTCCTGAGTATGGGGATACCACGTGTGTGAGACTTTTTCAGAGCCTAGCCATATAGAGGGGCTCAAAATCCAAACAGCACCTTCAAGCGGCACAAATAATGTATCTGATTTCTTCACTACCTATAACAGTTCTTCAGGCCCTGAAGTACCAGGACAGGAGAATCAGTCACAAAATTACCGCATTTAGCAAAGTAGACCACTCAATGTAATTAATTAGAGGCATGGTGAGTCTTTTGAAATCCACATTTTTTTACCACAAGTTTTGGAAAATGACAAAAGAAAATGAGATTGTATTTTACACACAGCTGTCAATTAATAATATATTTCCCACACACAGCATAGCCTTACTAAGAGTTATACACCCAAACACATTCTGCTATTTCTCCCAAGTATGGGGTTACCACATGCAGTATGTGAGACTTGTTTGCAGATAAACGCTCAAAACCGAGAAGCATCTTTAATCTTTTAAAGGGGCATAAAATAGGTTAATTAGCTGACTACCTTTCATTTTCTTGGAGGCCATGGAGTGCCAGGACAGTAGGAATGCCCACGTTTTGGAGAATGCCAAAGGTATACTCTAGGAGGCATGGTGAGTCTTTTGAAGATTTCATTTTTCTGCCTCAAGCTTTTGGAAAATGCAAAAAGGTAATTAAAAAAAATATTTTTTACACAAAGTTGTAAGTTAATAACATACTTTTACCACACAGCTTGGGCATAATTAGAATTACACTCCAAAACACATTCTGCTTTTCTTCCTTAATATGGTGATATCGCATGTGTGAGATTTTCAAAGCTTAACTGCACAGAGAGGCCCAGCATCCAAAGAGCACCTCCAGGCTTGCAAGGGGCATAAATTACATATCTTCAGTCATTTCTGTACTACCGTTCATATTTTGGAGGTCTTGGTGTGCAGCACAGGAAAAACATCCACAAAATGTCAACATTTTGGAAAGCAAACACCCAAAAAGCACATTTAAGAGGCATGGTGAGTCTTTTGAAGATTTCAATTATTGCCACATATTTTTGGAAAATGAAGAATAAAGTTATAATTTAATAAGATATTCCTAACATGCAGTATCAGCATACTTAGAATTACACCTGAAAACACATTCTGTTACTCTTTCTGAGTATGGGAATACTTTTGTATATATGTGAAACATTTTTGCAGCCTAGACATATACAGTGGCCCAAAATACAAGGTATACCTTCAGGCTGTCCAGGGGCATAAATTAGGAATCTAATTTCCTGACTACTTTAAACCTTTTTGGAGGTCCTGGAGCACCAGAATAGAAGAGACACCCACAAAATGATCCCATTTTGAAAAGAAAACACCCAAAAGTATTTTAAGGGGTATGGGAGTCTTTTGAAGGTTTCTTTTATTGCTGCACATTTTAGAAAATTAGGAATGATTTTCTTTTTAACCAAAAATTGTCATTTAATAAGACATTTCTAACACACAGTATGGGATGGGCATAGTTAGATTCACACCACAAAACACATTCTGTTATCCTTCCTGAGTATGAGCATACCACATGTGTGAGATTTGTTTTCCAGCCTAGCCACTTTTTAACTACTAATACTAACTAACCACACTTTGGAGAGTAAACACCCAAGGTATTTTTTAAAGAGGCAGGTGAGTCTTTTTAAGATTTTTTTGAGAATGCAGAAAGAACATGAAAATTATTTTTTACACACAGTTGTCAAGATAATAAGATATTTTTTCACACACAGCATAGGCATACAGTTAGGTCCATAAATATTTGGCACATTTTGTTTTTTCTTCAGGTATTTACCAAAACATATACTCCATTATTTCTTCATCAATTAAGCGGGTAAAAGGTCTGGAGTTGATGGTGTGGTATTTGCATTTGGAATATATTTCTGTGAACCTACATCATGCATTGAAAGGAGGTGTCCATGCAAGTGAAACAGGCCAATGCTTCAAAATCTAAACAAATCATCAGAGAGATAGCTGCAACATTAGGAGTTGCCAAGCCAACAGTTTGGTACATTCTGAGGAAAGAAGAACACACTGCTGAGCTCAGCAACATAAAAGGGCCTGGACATCCATGGAAGACAACAGTGGTGGATGATCACAGGATCCTCTCTATGGTAAAGAAAAACCCATTCACAACATCCAGACAAGTGAAGGACACTCTCCAGAAGGGGGGTGTATCATTGTCAAAGTCTACAATCGAGAGAGGACTTCACAAGAGCAAATACAGAGGGTTCACCACAAGGTGCAAACCATTCATAAGCCTGAAGAATAGAAAAGCCAGATTAGACTTTGCCAAAAAACATCTAAAAAAACCAGACCAGTTCTGAAAAAAACATTCTTGAAAATAAAATGAATCTGCACCAGAATGATGGGAAGAAAGAATTGTGGAGAAGGCTTGGAACAGCTCATGATTGAAAGCACACGTCATCTGCGGTCACATGGTGGAGCTTGCAGTGTGATGGCATGGGTGTGCATGGTTTCCAGTAGCACTGGGTCATTGGTGGTTATTGACAGAAGCAGCCAGATGAATTCTGCAGTGTTTAACCACTTCAGCCCTGTAAGGATTTCACACTTTAGGACCAGAGCACTTTTTGCGATTCGGCACTGCATCGCTTTAACTGAAAATTGTGCCGTCCTGCGACGTTGTACCCAAACAAAATTTGCATCCTTTTTTTTCCCACAAATAGAGATTTCTTTTTGTGGTATTTGATCACCACTGCGTCATTTCTGATCGCCGCTATAAACAAAAGAAGAGTGACAATTTTGCAAAAAAAAAAAACAAAATTCTTACTTTTTGCTAAAATACAAATCCCAAAAAAAATATAAAAAAACTTTTTTTTCAATGGTTTTGGCCAATTTATATCCTTCCTCATATCTGTGATAAAAAAAATCCCAATCAGCGTTCATTGATTGGTTTGCGCAAAAGTTGCCACGTTTACGGATGATGAGAATTCATTTCTGGGGTTTTTATTTTTATTTTTTACTAGTGATGGCAGCGATCTGCAATTTTTAGCGGTACTGCGATATTGCAGCAGACATGTCGGACCATTTTGACACTTTTTTGGAACCATTGGCATTTATACAGCGATCAGTGCTATAAAAATGCACTGATTACTGTGTAAATGCCATTGGCAGTGAAGGGGTTAACCTGGGGGGGCGCTCTAAGGGTTAACTGTGTTCCCTGGGCGTGTTCTAACTGTGTGTGGGCTGCCCTAGCAGGGGAAGGGGAGTGATCACAGCTTCCATATACAGGAAGGCTGTGATCACACTCCTTCCCCCCTCACAGAACGGAGATCCGTGTTTACATGCACGGATCTCCGTTCTTTCACTCCGGGGGGGCATCGCGGGTAGCCGGCGAAGATCGAGTCCACCGCACCGGCTCCCTGGCCCCCCACGGGCACAGTGACTACGCGAGCACTCACAGTGCGCGATCTTGCTGCCGCCGTCATATGATGGCGATTTGCCTGGCAGAGCCATCTTGTCGCCGTCAACCTGCAGTTGGTGGTTGGCAAGTGGTTAAAGAGATATTGTTAGCCCTGATTCAGCCAAATGCAGCAAAATTGATTGGACGGCATTCAAAATACAAATGGATAATGATCCAAAACACACTGCAAAAGTAACCCAGGAGCTTTTGAAGGAAAACAAGTGGAATATTCTGCAATAGCCGAGTCATTCATGTGATCTCAACCCAATTGAGCATTTCACTTGCTGAAGGGAAAACTAAAGGCAGAAAGAGCCACAAACAAAGGATAACCGAAGACAGTTGCAGTTAGAGCCTGACAAAGCATCAGAAAGGAGGAAACCCAGTCTTTGGTAATGTCCATTTTTTTTCTTGACTTCTAGCAGCTTGGGCAGTAAAACATGCCTGTTCAATGTTACAGCTACTGGGAGGGTCTTGGCAGAAATTGAGGCTTTTGCCTCTTCTCTACATTGCCCCATAACACCCCTTACTATACCTTCATCCCTATCACTGCTGAAAGGGTCTGGTGTATAGTGAATGTAGAGGTGGAACAGGAGGAGGTGGAAGAAGTTGAAAGGAAGAGGAGTGAGGCTTTTTACTTGACATGTTGTCGTCTTGTGCTGTTCCCAAATAGCTACATGGTGAGATGTTAGATGTCTTATTATGCACATGGTACTCAAATGGTTGATGCTATTGCCACACTTGATCCGCTTGAGACAGCCTGCAAATAACATTGGTGCAGTCAGCTGCATACTTGATGAAAATGGGTTCTGGGTTGTGAACTGAGGGACAACTGGGCCCTGCACGCTTGGAGGTATAAGATCCAGTTGAAAAGGGTGGCTGCTCCCTCCACTTCTCTGTCAGCTGCCCCTGGTTAAAATCCTGTCTCATTGGGATTGTGCCCCTTTCTCACTTTCCTCCTTCACTCTATCAGGCACCCAGGTACACTCAGAGACTTCATCACCACTTGAACCAACTTGGTAGTATTGTGGGCTGTGAGAACTTTCATGCAAATTGGTTGTTCTTGATTGATATCTCTCCATTTAGGCTCCACTTATCTTCCTCCACAACTTAAGTGTCAACGTCTGAGCCAATTAATTGCTGCGCATCCACTTGCAGCAACTGGTTGATGCTATGCTCAAATAACTCAGTTGACTTTTTCATTCCTGCTGGCAAGGAAATGGTAGCAGTAACTGTGGAATGAGGAGTCAGAATAAGTTGCCTTGGCAGTTGCAGTGGTCTGCGAGACAGTCTTAGTCTGGGTGACAGAAGAGGAGGAGGATAAGCATGGCTTGGTTAGCCACTCCACCACCTACTTCACATCCTGTTTCTGTAAAGATTGTCTAACACTTGATAACAAGGGCAAACATGCCCTGCCTGTGGAAGAGGGACCATGTCCATGACCACCACTTTGGCCTGTGGCACAGAAGCTGCTCATCTCCTCAAAAGCAGCATGAAAACCTCTGCCTCTCCTTATTGGCCTTCCAGACATGATGCAGTGCTTATTCAATAATGTTCTTTGCAGCTAATGGAAATACTGTATGGTGGTAATGTTACTTGAGTGCACCATAAGCTGTGGTGTACGATAAACTGGTCGTACTTAACAACACCTCAATGATATGCAAATGAAGAACTGCTGTTGTGGTAACTCCAACAGATCCAAGCTGCTGTTCACCGCTTAAAAATTATATATATATATGTATATATATACAGTATGCAGCAACTGCCTGCCCTTTCCCTCTACATCTGTTTTGGATATAACTTTAAATTTTACAATTGGCCAACTAAATTGTATCTAAGAAAACCCATAATAATTCTCTACATGTCAGGGTGTCGGTACAATAATTAAGGCATATTTTGGGGGTAAAAGGGCTGCAGCATATGTGTGCTGTGTATAGTGTGAGTAGATTCAGACTCTATAAAACCACACTCCTTTTTTCAGTGTAATCCAGTCACGTCCACCTTTCACCTCAGTGCTCTTTTATTGGTGTTTGTTCTCTACATCTGTGTTTCCCTCTTCCTCCCTTATAAAGTTGGTATTTATGATTATCATTACTGCTGCAATAAAAACCTCCCGTACACGGATCTCTTAATCTAATAATACTGATATGTCCAAGTCCCACCCTGTGTAGTCAAATGTGACCAACTGCATTCTTCCCCAGTGTCAGCAACGTTCATTTCTCTCGTCTGCTGTCAGCGATGGCGTCTGCTGATCTGAGAGCTGAGCTGGAATGTTCCGTCTGTATGAACATTTATACAGATCCTGTAACCCTGAGATGTGGACACAACTTCTGCCGGGTCTGTATTGATCGTGTGCTGGATACACAGGAGGGGTCTGGAGGATATTCCTGTCCTGGAGGAACATAACACTGCGTAACATAGTGGAGAATTTCCTGTCTGCTCAGCCAGATCAGGAGGAGTCCGGGGTCTTCTGTACTCACTGTGTGGACTCTCCTGTACCTGCTGTCAGATCCTGTCTACACTGTGAGGTTTCTCTGTGTGATAAACACCTGAGAGTCCACAAAAGTCCCCAGAACACATCTTATGTGACCCCACCTTGTCCATGGAGAGCAGGAAATGCTCCGTCCATAAGAAGATCCTGGAGTATTACTGCACTGAGGATGATGCTTGTATCTGTGTGTCCTGCACTTTGGCCCGAGAACATCAAGGACACCAGGTGGAGATGATGGATGAGGTTTCTGAGAAAAAGAATGAGACACAGAGAAATGTTCTGAAGAAACTTCTAACAAAGAGAGAGGAGACGGAGGAAAGAGTCCAGAGTCTTCAGGAACACTGGAGGAAAGTAGAAGAAAAAGCAGCCGGTGACACCGAGAGAGTCACTGCCCTGTTTAGAGATCTCAGGAGACGTCTGGAAGACCTGGAGAAGAGAATCCTGAGGGAGATCTCCAGGCAGGTAGAGCGGCAATCCCTCTACGTGATGGACTTTATCCGGAATTTGGAAATAAAGGAGGAGCTGTCCAGGAAGATGCGTTACATTGAGGAGCTGTGTAACATGACGGATCCACTGACTGTCTTACAGGAATCAGACACAGGTGACTTGTGTGATACTGAGGATGGAGATAATGAGGACAGAGAGAGACATGAGAAGCTCCTCCATGATGGAGGGGGTCTGGATGTGGCTGGGGTCTTACACACAGCTTTATCTGATATAATAAGAGAGGTAAATGTAGACTTCTATATACAGGAAGCTGAAGACATATTACTGGATGTAAACACAGCTAATAATTATCTACATACAGTCAGGTCCATCGATAACAGAAAGGAAAGAGCCTGCTGGGTTTGAGGAGGGAACTGGAGGAGAGTGCTGCAGGTCTACCTCCAGCATGGGGGGAAAGGATGAAGTCTCAAATACGACGGTGGGAGAAAATTTTCGCTAATGATGACTTTGATGTAGGATGTACTAAGAGTGCTCATCATCTAATAAGTTTACAAGAAGAGAAGCCATTCTGAGAGAGGGCCCGAAGGATTCCTCTTAGTGATTTGGAAGATTTAAGGGAACAGCTGGCTGAATTGAAAAGGTCTGGGGTGATTCAAGAGTCCCAAAGCCCTTATGCTTCTCCCATAGTGGTGGTGCGAAAGAAGAATGGTACTTTAAGGATGTGTATTGATTACAGAACTCTCAACCGAAGAACCATTCCTGATCAGTATACCACTGCAAGGATTAAAGATGCTTTGCAATGCTTGGCGGGAGCTAAATGGTTCAGTGTGCTGGACATGAAGAGTGGATACTATCAGATACCCATGTGTGCAGAAGATAAGGAGAAGACAGTCTTCATATGTCCCTTGTGGTTCTATGAGTTTAATAGAATGCCACAAGGATTGATGGGAGCTCCAGCTACCTTTCAGAAACTGATGGAAAGTACTTTGGGAGACATGAATTTGGTGGAAGCTTTGGTGTACCTACAGTCAGGTCCATAAATATGGGGACATCGATACAATTCTAATCTTTTTGACTCTATATACCACCACAATAGATTTGGAATGAAACAAACAAGATGTGCTTTAACTGCAGACTTTCAGCTTTAATTTGAGGGTATTTACATCCAAATCAGGTGAGCGGTGTAGGAATTACAACAGTTTGTATAAGTGCCTCCCAATTTTTAAGGGACCAAAAGTAATGGGACAATTGGCTGCTCAGCTGTTCCATGGCCAGGTGTGTGTTATTCCCTCATTATCCCATTTACAAGGAGCAGATAAAAGGTCCAGAGTTTATTTCAAGTGTGCTATTTGCATTTGGAATCTGTTGCTGTCAACTCTCAATATGAGATCCAAAGAGCTGTCACTATCAGTGAAGCAAGCCATCATTAGGCTGAAAAAACAAAACAAACCCATCAGAGAGATAGCAAAAACATTAGGTGTCACCAAATCAACTGTTCTGAACATCCTTAAAAAGAAAGAACGCACTGGTGAGTTCAGCAACACCAAAATACACGGAAAACCGTGGAAAACAACTGTGGTGGAAGACCGAAGAATTCTTTCCCCACAACAGTTGGCCAAATCAAGAACACTCTCCAGGAGGTAGGTGTATGTGTGTCAAAGTCAACAATCAAGAGAAGACTTCACCAGAGTGAATACAGAGGGTTCATCACAAGATGTAAACCTTTGGTGAGCCTCAAAAACAGGAAGGCCAGATTAGAGTTTGCCAAACAACATCTAAAAAAGCCTTCACAGTTCTGGAACAACATCCTATGGAGAGATGAGACCAAGATCAACTTGTACCAGAGTGATGGGAAGAGAAGAGTATGGAGAAGGAAAGGAACTGCTCATGATCCAAAGCATACCACCTCATCAGTGAAGCATGGTGGTGGTAGTGTCATGGCGTGGGTATGTATGGCTGCCAATGGAACTGCTTCTCTTGTATTTATTGATGATGTGACTGCTGACAGAAGCAGCAGGATGAATTCTGAAGTGTTTTGGGCAATATTATCTGCTCATATTCAGCCAAATGCTTCAGAACTCATTGGACGGCACTTCACAGTGCAGATGGACAATGACCCGAAGCATACTGCGAAAGCAACCAAAGAGGGAAAGTAGTTGAATGTTATGCAATGGCCAAGTCAATTACCTGACCTGAATCCGATTGAGCATGCATTTCACTTGCTGAAGACAAAACTGAAGGGAAAATGCCCCAAGAACAAGCAGGAACTGAAGACAGTTGCAGTAGAGGCCTGGCAAAGCATCACCAGGGATGAAACCCAGCGTCTGGTGATGTCTATGCCTTCCAGACTTCAGGCTGTAATTGACTGCAAAGGATTTGCAACCAAGTATTAAAAAGTGAAAGTTTGATTTATGATTGTTAATCTGTCCCATTACTTTTGGTCCCTTAAAAAGTGGGAGGCACATATACAAACTGTTGTAATTCCTGCACCATTCACCTGATTTGGATGTAAATTCCCTCAAATTAAAGCTGAAAGTCTGCAGATAAAGCACATCTTGTTTGTTTCATTTCAAATCCATTGTGGTGGTGTATAGAGCCAAAAAGATTAGAATTGTGTTGATGTCCCAATATTTATGGACCTGACTGTAGATGGATGGATGGATGGAACGACGGACGGAAGGAACGACAGACAGATTGATAGAACTCCCTTCCTCGCCTACCAATAAGAACATGTTACTCTGTGTTATTCCAGTAATTGGACATATTTCATACAATCACAGTGATCAATGACAAATAAAGAAATCTCACTTATTACTATTTATAGTAGAAAAGCCTGAAGGGCACTGAATGAAACCACACCCACTGCCTTATCATATTGGCTGAATATTCCATCAATTACATCTCTCCTCCTTGTGGCATCACCAGTCTCTGGGCAGAATCCTCACATCTCTCTATTCCCCCCACAGATCTTTATACAACCTCTCAATGCACGTATCCCAGCATGGAGGGGCTCCGTGAAGGTGGTGGTGAAGGTGTGGAGGTGTCGGATTGGGTCACATAGATTATAAAAGGAGATCCTCCCGGCCTCATAATCCAGATCTATCCTGACTCTGTTACTGGAGAGATTGGTGGGTAAGAGGATCCCTTTACTATCATGTCCCACCCCATACTGATCATCTTTTCTATACAAACCCAAGGACTTCTTATTCCATCCAATCCCTGACTCCCCCCCTCCCCTGTCTATACTGGGGTAACCAATCCCAACTCTCCATTCATGTGATCCCCTAACATCCACATCCCAGTAATGTCTCCCTGAGGAGAAACTCCGACTGCTCAACACCTGCATACGATACTGAAATCTCTCTGCTGTTTCTGGAAGATTCTGGTTTCTATCTGACCAGGATGCAGTTTTCCTGTCATCTGATATATGGAGCTTTTTATGAGCTGTGTTTCCATCCAGTAATATGTCTGCAGCTCCCTGTATATAGAAGTCTACATTTACCTATCTTATTATATCAGATAATGTGTGTAATGTGTGTGATATCCCAGCCACACCCAGACCCCCTCCATCATGGAGGAGCTTCTCATGTCTCTCTCTGTCCTCATTATCTCCATCCTCAGTATCACACAAGTCACCTGTGTCTGATTTCTGTAAGACAGTCAGTGGATCCGTCACGTTACACAGCTCCTCAATGTGACGCAACTTCCTGGACAGCTCCTCCTTCTTTATTTCCAGATCCCGGATGGAGATGGAGATCTGCTCTGCCCTCCCGGAGATTTCCCTCAGGATTCTCTTCTCCAGGTTTTCCAGACGTCTCCTGAGATCTCTAAACAGGGCAGTGATTCTCTCGGTGTCACCGGCTGCTTCTTCTTCTACTTTCCTCCGGTGTTCCTGCAGACTCTGGACTCTTTCCTCCGTCTCCTCTCTCTTTGTCAGAAGTTTCTGCAGAACATTCCTCAGTGTCTCCTTCTTCTTCTCAGAAGCCTCATCCAGTGACTTCATCTTATGTCCTGTGTGCTCTCCAATCAGACAGCAGGACACAGTCCTCAGTGCAGTAATACTCAAGGATCTTCTTATGGACAGAGCATTTCCTGCTCTCCAGGGACAAGGTGGGGTCACATAAGATGTGTTCTGGGGACTTTTGACCGACTCTCTATGGAGCCGGTCTACATATCTCTGCTGCGGCTCCGGTGAGAATTTGCACAGGAGCCCTGTGCGTCTCTTAGTCCATTTCAGGTCTGTATTCAGCCAAAAATTTGGGATAAAATTGGACCTGAAACAGTGAACAGGGACACACCGGACCTCTGCTGTGAGCCTCATGTGGCAATAGTGTGAATCCAGCCTTAAAGGAAAAGTCCAGCCAAAGCTCATTTGGCTGGGCTTCTCTTATGGATCACAGGAGTGCAATTCGTTTTGCACTCCTGTGACCCGTTTTCAGCAGAGAGCGGACTGAAGTCCGGACGTCATGGATGTCCGTCCAGGCACCGTGTCATCATGTCAATGAAGTCTGGATCTGCCAGGTGCCTGGACGGACACCTGTCTCAGGCTCTCAGTAAGCCACTGAGAGTCTGAGATGGCCTGCTTCGCCCCTCCACAGCTCAGCACTCCAATGAGTGCAGAGGGAGATGAGCAGAGAGCTTTGACTGACAGTCTACAGCTCTCTGCTCACGGAGCTTTGAGAACCGAGTGAACGGTGATGTTCGATTGCTTCCAAAATAAAAACACAGAAGTAAGGGCGGTGCACTAGTGACCCAAATGCTGATGGGTCAGGTAAAGGAACACGACTACTGACTCACCACGTATGGGGTGCGGTTCTGGTTTGGACACAGGGATGCATGTCAAAAACAGCAACTGGGGGGTAAACCTCAGAGGTAAGTAGTCCTTTGCCTCCAGAAAAAATGGAGAGGGAGCCCACTGCAGTAGTTTCTGAAAAAAATTATTAAGCAAATTTAAATGTAGCCAGGAGTTCTGAAATATTCCACTGGCATACAGAAAATGGTGCTCATTGCTTAACATGGGAACTCCCTCTAGTGTTTGCTTTTGGAAAAGACTGTAATTGCAGCCAGGATAATGCTTTGTGGGAGTTGTAGTGTGGAACAAGGAAATAGTGAACAGACTCTTACTGAGAAAGACTCAATTTCCCATCAGGCTGTGCTGTACTGAAGACTTCTGGGAGGTGCAATGCATTGTAGGAGGATTATTTAAGGGGAAGAAGGAGCTAACAACGGCCTCTTGGGATAGCGTGATCGATCAGAGAGGAACCCAGCATGCTGCTACCGTCATATTTAGGCCTGCAGCCTAAGCAAATGGTTCCAGCCAACTGAAATCATCGGCAGGTGATACAGCTAGTACCCACTCTCCAGCAATACAGTGAGCGAATAACAGAACCATCCGAAGCTCATCTCTATCTGGATAGAAGCCGTGCCAGCTACTGCAACAGTCGCATCTGTCGATCAGGAGAGCTGCAAGGAGTGCAGCGGATGCTTTACACCTCCCAGGAGGAAGTTGTCTACAGGAACTAACAGTCCCAGTGTTTCCAGCATCATCGTCTGAGCACCAGATCATTTATTTTCAAACAGTTAATTGGAACCAGTGAGAGGGCTTTGCGCCCACACACACAGAATTACACACACTGTCTTGCAGCATATCTTTATTGCCACTGGGAATACAGTTTAGCGGCTGTGACTAATATTATTCAGGTAGTCAGTGGAATTTCACCTATTTGTGCCTCATCTTACTGGTTAGAAGGACACAGTATTCATAAGTACCTAATTCTTATTGCCAGCAGAAGATTGCTTGGACATTACAAGACAAGAGAACTGCAACTGCATCTACCCATCTTTTCCTCACTCATATACTCAGGGTTATTGCTTGGCATTTACCTCCTAAGAACTCTTTATTTTAGAACAGGAGGAATAATATATAGGCCAAGGTTATTTAGTGTGTTTGCTTAACTGTAGCTCTATTGCTAAGTGTTATAGTGTATATGTCGCATTGTAGAATACTGCTAACAAGTTGAGACAGAGTCCATTGAGTGGTACCAATTTATCCTTTGGGTCATCGGTTTGAAATAGGGATTTACTGTAATATTTCATTTGTCAAATTTCAGTAGACATTATCAAATCGCCTCTTATGCAAAGACCCATTAGGTATTGTTTAAGCTCAATTGGAGGTATTGCATTGTTTTCCATTATTGATATTATTGGAGAATACAGGGAGTGGTGTAAGTGTACAAATTACTTACTCCTTTTGTTCGCCTGAACTTTCAAGTTGACTACTTATGTGAATAATTGTATTGTTTAATATTCACAGTTGTTATTCTTTTCTCAGGAATAAGAGTTAAAAGTAAACCTCAATACCTCTACCTGTGTTGTGGTCTCTATTACTAAAATAGAGTTATTGGTTATAAAATAACTTGCAATATGAGTGAACCCAGAGTGTCAGGAGTGGTGGAGGACCCTCTGACTGAGGAGATCCAAGGGGGAATTTATTCTTTCAGCCCCCCTCAAGGGGGCAGTGCTACATTTGAGGGCCCATCCATGATTCCCCCTATGGAGAACCTTAAAAGGTCTGAAGAACCACCCAAGAATCAGATGGACTCAGTTGTTGCCACTAAGCGGGCTCAAGAGGAAAGGAGTCGATTGGAATTGACGAAAGTACTAAGGTTGCCTGGAGTGGAGTGGTTTGAAAAAGATGTGCGACCGATGTTGAGAGGGGCCTACCCAACGAAAGGGTCCTATGTTGTAGATCTAAGACTAGACTATGAGGAAGATGACACCTATGGTGGAATGGAGGGAGAGTGTTCCTGTAGATCTCAAGGAAGGTCTGGTGACTTTGACAGATGGATTGGAGGCCTATTGCATACCCTTGAATGTAGAAGAAGGATCCATACAGGAAGAATCTTCTGATGTTGCTGAGAAGTCAGATCTGGAAGAAAAATAAGCTGAAAATGCCTTTAAAGGGATGCCACCCGCCTCCTTTTGTTTGGATATGGGTCGATTGGTAGAAAGTTTGATAAAGAGTCATGATCTCACAGCTCATCAGGGTTATCGTAAGCTGCAATATTTTTCTGGCTGTACACCTACTCCTGCAGGGGAGGAAGATATTGAAATTTGGATGGACCAGGCCATACAAGCTGTGGAAGATTGGAATGTGCCAGAAGCGGTGAAAAGGCAGCGGTTGAACGAAAGTCTAAGGAGCCCTGCTGTGAATGTGATCCAAAGTCTAAGGAGAGGAAAACTGGATTGTGTAGCTATGGATTATATCAAAGCTCTGTGTGCAGTGTATGGAAGGGTGGAGAAGATCCCAGATCTACTGTATAAGTTTGAACATACTCATCAACAAAGAGAAGTTGTCTGTTTATATTGTCAGAGTGGATCGGATCCTCCATCAAATAATATTAAAAAAAGGGATTGACTCAAATAAAGCTGATCGGTCAAGATGGGAAAGAGTTTTGCAAGGGGCAAGGCCATATCACCCAATCGTGTTGCGGCTGCTGTTGAAAGGAATACAGATTGCACCCATGTATCCTGAGCTGATGAAGGTGGTAAGAGAGGAGGAGTCTTTGCTTGATGAGGAAAATCAGAAGTATATGGCAGAAGTGAGTACTACCCTAAAAGCTGGAAAAGCATCTGCTCACCAAGTTCAAGTTGTGTCAGAACTATATGATGCGGATATTGAAGAAGGTTCTGAGTGGGGGGAAGGCAATAGACTGGTTACCTCCTTACTTATCCTTGAAGAATGTAAAACTTTTAGCTCAGGTGGCACAAACACAGGGACAACTGCAAAAAAACACCGGATGAAAGTAATGGAAGTCCATAGAACTGTTCAGACCGATGTAAGTGGCTCTAGGAAGTGTTTTAAGTGTGGGGAGTCTGGCCATTTCAAGCGACAGTGACCAAAAAAAAGAGGAAGCCAGTTCAGAAACTTCAGAGGGTCCCAGTGAAGGAGCCAACAGGGAACCTGGCCAATCTGAGCTCCAGAAAGTTAAGAAGTCCAAAGAAAAAGAGGTCACAAAGTCCATGTAAGGAGAAGACCTTTAACCCATGACCGGGATCTGAGGGCCAGGCGCAGGGAGTCAATACTGGGTCAGTTGCTAGGTCCAGAGTCAGATCCTCCCAGAATGATCAGGTGAGGAGTCCTAGTGATACCAAGAAAGTTACTCTACCAAAGAAGTTAGTGGGGCCATCTCCTATTGTATCAGTGCAAGTGGAGGGCATATACACTCAAGCTCTGTTAGATACTGGGGCTCAAGTCACTCTTCTATATAGAGACTTTTATGATCAGTATCTGCACCATATCCCTTTGAACAAATTGGAAGAGTTGGAGATTCGGAGCCTTGGAACTAACCGCTTCCCATATGATGGATATATTCCAATCAGGATCTCCTTTGGGACAGCTGCCACTGGAAGAGTTGTTGAAACCTTTGATACCCTGGCTGTAGTATGTCCAAGACCAGTGGGGGCAGACCGTAACTCTATGATAATTGGGACAAATACTGACCCGGTATGAAGACTACTGGAAAAAGCGATAGGAGAAGATGGGGCTATATCTGAGAAAATACATCCCACATTTCATCAAGCCTAAAACAAACAGGAAAACCCGCGCTCACTAATAAAGCACAATATAAATAATAAAATGGAAAATCGAATAATGGGTAACGAAAAATTGATTTGAAAAAGGCAGCACGCATAAAACAACAGATCTAAAATTGTCCAAAGGTATATTAAAACAACATATGCAGCGCCAAAGATAAGAGTGAGGTAGATACAGGTATCAGTCCTTCAATTGTGATTCATATTATCCTGTGACAGCTATCCTTGACACAACTGTGACGTAGTAAAGAATAGATGGAGGCTTACCAGATGTTGGTAAAAAATGCGCAGTGTTTGAAATCATCAACCAGGTGGCTGCTCATCCGGTCCACTGGTAACAGGGGGGACCCAATCCAAGGGGGACCTCGGGAATCGTTGGAGGACGGTCCTGGGTCCTGGTGATCTGCTCCTCCTGGGGGAGAGGGAGGGGAGGGCTCCTAGGATTCCTTATGTCTCACGTCCAAAAGGTATTCCAGTATCCAATGTACAAGGGCAAGAAAGAAATATCCACAATCGTGTGATACCGTTTTCAAAAGGTTTATTACGGTTTAAAGGGTTAAAATATACTCACATATTCACAGTAAAAAAAGAGCTCATAGAATTGGCAGGAGATGGAGGAAACCGACGCGTTTCGGCTTAATGGGCTGTCATCTGGGGTATTCCCCCTCCTGCCAGACGTGCCATTTATAGTAACAGATCAAAAACACAAATTGGCCCCCTGTAGGGGGCCGTGGGAACGGAAGTCACATTGTGGGCGTCAAAATGGCTCCAACGGCGTGCGTTCCACGCCTCGATTTGAAAAAAGCTGTAATATTCCAGAAAAGAAAGTGTAAAAAGGGTCAAAATGTAAGGGATGTATTATGGAGAGTGAGCCCGGTCTGGGCTATAAATTATGCAAAAGAGAAAGGTGCATATGTGTTTATCCGGGTCCCGCACTTATGATTGGACCCGGAAGTAGAATAAGTGTTGGTCTGTGGAAAAACGGAAATGATGCGCTCAGACAAAGCCGCGTCATGGGTCACGCACTAAAGGTGAACCCGGAAATAGCGTGAAATGGTGGTCTGTGAGAAAAACCGGAAATGACGCGCTGTGTCAGAGCCACGTCACTGCCTCCTATATTGAAACTGTATGCAGAGAACGTGTTAAAGGGATCGTAAAAGATGTGTGTGTATGGGCTGGCATTTAAACGAAATAGATCGTCCTATGATAGGACGAAATATGTCAAAAGATGCCAAAAAGGTGACAGAGTGCTTAAAGGTAAAAAGCATATAATTAAATGCGTGATATAAATAACAGTAAATGATTTACAAAGATGAAATAAAAACAAGGAAAGAGAAAAATGTAAGTGGAGGATAGGATTCAGATCATCCGACCAATATATTTCGGTATGAGTGAAAAAAAATTCATGTAAAAAAACAGGGAGGTGGTAAAAAATGGTAATGTTAATATTAATAGACTTTTTATGAAGGCAGCCAGATTGAACAAGCCAAAATAGGACATACGTTGTACAATACATAAAAAACTAAGATAAAGAGACCGAAAGAGAAGTGAAATCATATAATGGTCATAAGCAGGGAGAATATACTAAAAATTATATAATCAGGGCGTAATCTTATAAAATGGAAATGAATTAGATATGTGGCGAGTAAGAATATAAATATAATATATATAATAGAAATGATATAAGATATAATATTGTATATCTAAAAATGTGTTCTTAAAAGCCACAAAAAAAAACATAATAAATGGTACATAAAAGGTTATGAGAAGGGGGCTGAACAAGTTAAAAAATGTAAAATCATATTCAGGCTTTATTAATAAAAGAATTAATGTCCCACTCAACGGTCATCCCATGTGGGTGGAAACTTTTGAGCTGGTAAAGTTTCCAGTTGGGACACCCCTCTTTTACACCACCCACCTCTCCAAGGTGGGACATATTAATTTAAGATAATGTTTGGGGACACTGTGGTTGGTTTTTCCCTTGATAATATTAGTTATGTGTTCATTTACCCGTACATTAACCACTTGCCGACCGCCGATCGGCAATTGACGGCGGCAAAGTGGCTCGTTCCCGCAAATCGCCGTCATACGACGGCGGCTGCGGGAACGTGTATAGTGAGCGCGCGCGCGCTGCCGGAGGCGCGCCCGCGTGCTCACTGTGTCCAGGGGGGGCCAGGGAGCGGGTGCGGCCGCTTCGATTGCCGCCGGCCACCCGCGATGCCCCCCCCGGAGCGAATGAGCGGAGGTCCGTGTATGTAAACACGGACCTCCGCTCTGTGTGAGGGGGAAGGGCTGTGATCACAGCCTTCCTTTACGTGAAGGCTGTGACCACTTCCCTTCCCCAGATAGGCAGTCCCCCATACAGTTAGAACACGCCCAGGGAACATAGTTAACCCTTAGCGCGCCCCCTGCAGGTTAACCCCTTCACTGCCAATGTCATTTACACAGTAATCAGTGCATTTTTATAGCACTGATCGCTGTATAAATGCCAATGGTCCCAAAAAAGTGTCAAAACGTTCCGCCATGTCCGCCCCAATATCGCAGTACCGCAAAAAATCGCAGATCGCCGCCATTTTTAGTAAAAAATAAAAAAAAATTCAAAACCCCAAAAATGAATTCTCATAATCCGTAAACGCAACCACTTTTGCGCAAACCAATCAATAAACTCCGATTGCGATTTTTTTTATCGCAAATATGAGGAAGAATATAAATCGGCCAAAAACGGTGAAAAAAAATGTTTTTTTATATATGAAAAAGGATTTTATGTTTAGGTTTTTTTTTATATTTTTTTGTAAAAAAAAGTGGCAAAAACCGGCTAAATATAAGAAGGAGTATAAACGCTA
>BLSH010503456.1:1146845-1185316 GCA_018402905.1 Glandirana rugosa
CAGAGTGAATACAGCGGGTTCACCACAAGATGTAAACCATTGGTGAGCCTCAAAAACAGGAAGGCCAGATTAGAGTTTGCCAAACAACATCTAAAAAAGCCTTCACAGTTCTGGAACAAAACCCTATGGACAGATGAGACCAAGATCAACTTGTACCAGAGTGATGGGAAGAGAAGAGTATGGAGAAGGAAAGGAACTGCTCATGATCCAAAGCATACCACCTCATCAGTGAAGCATGGTGGTGGTAATGTCATGGCGTGGGCATGTATGGCTGCCAATGGAACTGCTTCTCTTGTATTTATTGATGATGTGACCGCTGACAAAAGCAGCAGGATGAATTCTGAAGTGTTTCGGGCAATATTATCTGCTCATATTCAGCCAAATGCTTCAGAACTCATTGGACGGCGCTTCACAGTGCAAATGGACAATGACCCGAAGCATACTGCGAAAGTAACCAAAGAGATTTTTAAGGGAAAGAAGTGGAATGTTATGCAATGGCCAAGTCAATCACCTGACCTGAATCCGATTGAGCATTCATTTCACTTGCTGAAGACAAAACTGAAGGGAAAATGCCACAAGAACAAGCAGGAACTGAAGACAGATGCAGTAGAGGCCTGGCAGAGCATCAACAGGGATGAAACCCAGCGTCTGGTGATGTCTATGCGTTCCAGACTTCAGGCTGTAATTGACTGCAAAGGATTTGCAACCCAGTATTAAAAAGTGAAAGTTTGATTTATGATTGTTAATCTGTCCCATTACTTTTGGTCCCTTAAAAAGTGGGAGGCACATATACAAACTGTTATTAATTCCTACACCGTTCACCTGATTTGGATGTAAATACCCTCAAATTAAAGCTGAAAGTCTGCAGTTAAAGCACGTCTTGTTTGTTTCATTTCAAATCCATTGTGGTGGTGTATAGAGCCAAAAAGGTTAGAATTGTGTCGATGTCCCAATATTTATGGACCTGACTGTATTTCATATGTGCATTTTATAGAACCTTATCATTTCAGTTACAATCCATTGAGTGGTACCAATTTACCCTTTGGGTTATCTATTTTTGTATAAGGTTTTACTTTATTATTTTCCCTGGATTTTCATTAAATATTACTAAATCACATTTTTCTCAGTGAACCCTCGGTATTGCTTAAGCTAAATTAAATTGGAGGAATTATATTTTGCAACTATTATTGTAGTTGGAGAATACAGGGAGTGGCAGACGTTACCAAATTAGCCGCTCCTTTTGTTCACCAGAATTATAAGGTTAACTTGTGTATGTGAAGGGTTGTGATACTTGTGTCAATAATTTCTGTTAATCAATAATTCTTAGAGGCGTGGCCTATATTTTTGTTATTTAAAGGTTAACATTTCTTGCAGAAATAAGAGTTAAGTAAACATTTCAAACTCTAACTGTGGTCCGGTTTGCATTACCAAAAGAGTGTACTTCTCAATGGAACATTGCAATATGAGTGAACCCAGAGTGTCAGGGTGGTGGAGGACTCTCAGAATGGGGAGACCCAAGGGGGAATTGATTCTTTAAGCAACCTTCAAGAGGGCAACACTACATTTGGGGGCTCATCTGGGATTCCCCCTATGGTGAACCCTGAAAGATCAGAAGAACCCCCAAGGAACCATATGGACTCAATTGCTGCTACTAAGTGGGCTCAAGAGGAAGGGAGTCAATTAGAGTTGGCCAACGTACCAAAGTTACCTGGAGTGGGATGGTCCGAACGAGATGTGCGACTGATGTTGAGAGGGACCTTTCCAAACCAGGGGTCCTATGTCCTTGCTGGACAGAGGAACAGGGCCTGATGTTGTAAATTAGTTTACAAATTGTGACGAAAGCCCCCAGTCGAGCAGGTTGCGAAAAATTGGGCCTTGGGTGCTGGTGGTGCCAGAACACTGTAACCCCTTGCAGTTACTCATGTTGGACACAGGAACGGGCCCTGCTGTTTTAAATTAGTTTAAAAATTGTTATGGCATGCCCCTGTAAACCAGGTGTAGAAAAATTGGGCATTGAGTGTTGGTGGTTACCCTAAATACAAAATAGGTTCTAGATTATGGACAGGAGGAATAGGAGCAGTGACAGTCTTCAAGGGATCCCAGATCCCTAGCAAATTTAATCAGTTGCATTAACATCAGGGGCTTGATAGCTGCTGATCCAGGACTGATTCATTTTTATAAATGTGAGCCTATCAACCGAGTCTGTGGACAGGCGCACTCTTTGATCGGTTACAAACCCTCCAGCAGCACTGAATGTCCGTTCAGAAAGCACACTCGATGCAGGACAGGCCAGTAGCTCAATTGCATATTGAGTAAGTTCCAGCCAGTGGTCCATCCTCAAGACCCAGTAACTAAGTGGATGCTCAGTTGCAAAGGTCTCCAAGTCTGCTCTTGCCCCTATATTTTCCTGCACCGTATAATGCAGACGCTGACGATGGTTGCTTGAACCTATCAGGCCTGGGTGCTGAGGACTGAAAATTTTTTTAAAGGCATCGCTCAGCCGGCCACCTTTTCTACCACCTTTTTCTGCCTCTGAACAACCGAAGCTTCAGAAACACATTGTCCCGGACCAGCAGCAGGACATGGTAACCTCCCAGGGTCTGGAAAGGCATTGCACAAACTTTCCTTCAAGGTATCCTGAAGATGTTTCATCCTCTGAGCAGGCAGGATGAGTTCGGCAACTTTACCCTTGTAACGTGAATCAAGGGTTGCCAGCCAATAATGTTCCCTCTCCTTGATACCACAAATTCTAGGGTCTTTTGACAGGCTTTTCAAAATCAGAGAGCCCATGCAGCGCAAGTTTGAGGAGGCACGAGTGTCCTCTGGGTCACTGAGGATGACATTATCAGGAACTACCTCCTCCCAGCTAAGTACAATTCCTTGGGTTTCTGGGGCCTGAAAACCATGATCCCTTGAAGACTGCTGCGTATTATACTCCACATCCATGCTGACACAATCCTCCTCCTCCCATGTGTTTGGCGGCTCTGCAGGAATTCTCTCTGCATAAAGGGGGCCTTGAGAGGAAAGGAATTTCTCCTCTGCCCCCCTCTGTTCTGTCTCAAGTGCCCTGTCCATGATTCCACAAAGCGTGTGCTCCATAAGGAATATTAGTGGGACAGTGTCATCGATGCATGCATTGTCGCTGCTTACCATCCTTGTGGCCTCCTCAAATGGTGACAGGACAGTGCATTCATCCTTGATCATTAGCCACTGATGTGGCGAAAAAAAGCCAAGCTCCCCTGAGCCTGACCTAGTGCCATGCTCACAGAGGTACTCATTGATGGCCCTCTGCTGTGTGTGCAGCCGCTGCAGCATTGCCAATGTTGAGTTGCACCTGGTGGGCATGTCACAAATGAGGCAGTTGTTGGGCAGGTTGAATTCCCGCTGGATGTCAGCCAGCCGGGCACTGGCATTGTATGAACGTCGGAAATGACCACAGGCTTTTTTGGCCTGCCTCAGGATATCTGGTAAGCCTGGGTACCTGGTCAAGAAACGCTGCACCACCAAATTCAAGATGTGTGCCAAGCATGGAACATGTGTCAATTGTCCCAGTCGGAGGGCAGAGAGAAGGTTGGTGCCATTGTCGCATACAACCATTCCTGGCTCAAGCTGCCGTAGCGTCAACCACCTCTGAGCCTGCCCCCACAGAGCTGAAAGAATCTCTTCTCATTTTTTAGCCTGACTTCTTGCATAGCCCCTTGAGCGCTTAGGGAGCACTGCGGGTTCAGAGGGCAATTCTGCAGAAGAGGCCACAGAGGTAGAAGAAGAGGAGGCGGATGTGGCAAAATCACCACCAGCTTTTTGGAGGCGTGGTGGCGGAACTATTTCCAAAACTGAACCCTGTCCTGCATCCTTCCCAGCTGCCAGCAGAGTTACCCAGCATGCCGTGAAGAAAAGGCCTGCTGGACCATGAGTCAGCGGTAATATGAACCCTTCTGCTGACCGCACTGCCCAACGAGGCCAAAACAATGCCTTCCACATGAGAGAGTATGTAGAGAGCTGGAATGGCCTTACATGAAAAGAAATGTCTTTTGGGAACCTGCCACTGTGGGACAGCACATTCCACAAATTCACGAAAGGGGCAGAGTCTACCAGCTAAAAAGGCAGCAGTTGGAGTGCTAGCAATTTGGCCAAGCTAACATTAAGACGCCACGCATGGGGATAGCTGGGACAGTATTTCTTTTTATGGTTCAGCAACTAGGGTAGGGATATTTGCCTGCTAGCAGATTGGCTGCAAGTACTGGTTGCGGCCCGCACTGCTACACCTTCATTCCTCTCAGTGCAGGTTTTGGAGAGGACTGCAGGTATAGTAGGGGTTGAGATCCCAGATGAGGAACAAGGAGAAGTCTGTCTTGTTTTCTGGTGTGGGTTTTTCAGGTACTCTTGCCAACGGACTGCATGGCTGGTCATCATATGTCTTGTCAAGACAGTAGTGCCCAAGTGGCTGCAGTCCTGTCCACGCTTGACCCTCTTCAGACATAGATTGCAAATGGCAATGGTGCGATCTACTCCACATGTGCTGAAAAATGCCCACACCAAAGAAATTTTGGATATTGGCGTGGAGGCAGCAGTGCCCTGCACCTGTGGAGCTCTGTGGTCTGTTGTCATGGGCGACGCATATCGGCCCATACACGTCAGCACGTTCCGGCACGAACGATCGCTCCATTACGGACAATCGGGAGAAGATCGCAAGTGCGCATGCGCGCACGCATCAGAACACAGAGACGAACGTACGGACGCAATAGGCGGGTACGCAACGTCCAATAGGATTCCCTTGAGCACTATAAAAGACTGCTCAGTATGCTCCTTAGTTGCTGGATCGTCTTCAGCTCTCCTGAGTTCCTGACCTGTGTGTTCCTGTGTTCCTGATCTCCTCCTTTTGTGACTCGGCTTGGCCTTTGGTCTTTCTCTAATCTCTCCAGTGTTGACCCTTGGCTTGCTTCCCGGACTGTCTCCTGTATTACTCCTATGCTTGACCTTCAGCTTGTTTATTGGACTTCTCTACCTGCCTGATTCCCGGTGAATGACCTTTGGCCTGGCTTACGGACTTACCTCTCCGCTTTCTACTCCTGATTGGCAGCCTGCATCCAGACCTATTCCAGACACATCCTGTGGCTCCAGCTCTAACCTACCTGCACGCCTCATCTATACTCCCGGTGACCCGTGCTTCTTTGCGCTCAGTACTCCGTGTTCCCACCCAGGGGGTACTCTGCGTTCAGCCACAAGGGAAGCCTCTCTCAGCACTTCAGCCTCGGATCAGGTACGTGATAGCTGTCCTTAAGCTGGCCCCTGGAGAACATCCTGCCTTGTTGGAGTTGGGCCTCCTCCTCCTTCTCCTCACTTTCCTCCTCTCTTCTCTCAGGCACCCAAGTATAGTCCATGTCCTCATCATCCCCTCCCTCATCATCACTGGAGCAAACTTGGCAGTAATCTGCAGCTGGGGGAACATGACTGTTAGTTTCTTGTCCTTTTGCGGCACCCCCTGTCTCTAAGCTCACGCTACTCCCTTCCTCAACCTGGGAACCAACATTGGAGCCTTCAAACTGCTGCACATCCTCCATCAGTATGTAACCCACACTATGGTCGAATAACTCGGGTGACTCCTCTGTGCATGATGGTGGGGCTACAGAAGGAGTAACTGTGGTCAAGGATCTGGTGGAATAGGCCGCTTTGCCAGATGCATTGGAAGGCAAACTTGTATGAGCCTGGGTGACAGAGGATGAGGGGGATGAGGATGGCTTTGTTATCCATTCCACCAGCTCTTCTGCATGTTGTGGCTCAATAGCCCATCCAACAGCAGAAAAAAAGGACAATCGTGACCTGCCTGCAGAGGATGCACCACGTCCGCCGCCACCACTTTTCACTGAAGACACAGATGCTGCTTACCCTCTTTTATTGGCCTGGGAGCGTCTGCCTCTCCTTTGTGGCCTTCCTGACATGATGGGTATTTTTTTAACACAGCACTACACTGTACTATATACCGTACACCCCCAAATGCACTGATATATCGTGTACACTCAATACGCTGTGTGTATATATATATATATATATATATATATATATATATATATACGCTAAACTGTATATATTTTAAGACACCACGTTTACTATATACCGTACACCGCCAAATGCACTGATATATTATGTACACTCAATACGCTGTGTATGTATATAATATATATATAACAGGCTGTATATATTTTAATACACCAGGTCAAGTGTACTATATACCGTACGTACACCCCAATTGCACCAATATATAGTTTACACTCAATACGCTGCGAGTGTGTATATATATATATATATATATATATATATATATATACACACTAGACTGTATATATTTTAAGAAGCCACGTGTACTATATACCATACACCGCTGAATGCACCAATATATAGTGTACACTCAATACGCTGTGTGTGTATATATATATATATATATATATATATATATATATACCAGGCTGTATATATTTTAATACACCATGTCAAGTGTACTATATACTGTGTGTACACCCCGAATGCACTGATATATAGTGTACACTGTGCATATATATGGATGCTATATATTATATACACTGAATTAGCTGTATATAGTCTACTACACTAAAGGCATTGCATATATATATATATATATATATATATATATATATATATATATATATACATATACACTAGGAAGGTATATATATATTCTTGCACTGCCTGACTGTATACAGATAGCCCTATCGATCTAGTATATATTTCCCTACACTAACCTGCCTGCACTAAGTGACAGATAGATAGATAGGGTGATCTATATACAATCTATCTATCTAGCCATCTTTTTTTTTCCTTTTTTTTCCAATAGCTATCTAGCTAAACTGCCTGCAATCTGCAACCTAAACTCTCTCTCTATCACTGCCACCAACACACACTACATAAAGCCACTGTACAAGTGGCTTTATATAGTGCGGGGCATGGAGTGAGGCTGCTGAGCAGTGATTGGCTAAAGGCACCCTGCCTTTAGCCAATCAAAGCTCTCACAGCAGGCCGTCCGCTGATTGGCCAAAGCATGCAGGTCATGTGCATGCTTTGGCCAATCAGCGGGCGACATTCCGCCACCATTGGAATGCATTATGGGGCGCACAAAGTTCCCGCGAACGCCCCATAGTGTTCGCAATGGCGCGAACGGACGAACACCCGACCATGCGTTTGACTCAAACCGGGAGCTCATCCCTAATTAAAAGGAATACAGATTGCATCCGATGTACCCTGAGTTAATGAAGATGGTCAGAGAAGAGGAGGCCTTGCTTAATGAGAAAAATAAGGGATCCTTAATATGGGTGAAAGTTCCCTCGAAGGCCGGAAAGGTGTCTGCTCAACAGGTTCAAGTCGAGTCAGAACTATTTGAGGCTGATAATGAAGAGGATTCTGAATGGGGAGAAAGCACTAGGCTTGTTACCTCTTCACCCATTCCCAAAGAGTCTCCAGTCAAACTTCTTGCACAGGTGGCACAAGCTCAGGGCCAACTAACCCTAATTAGAGTCATGGGGATGATCCCAAGAAGTGCTTCAAGTGTGGTTAGTCGGGTCATTTCAAGCGACAGTGCCCAAAGAGAAAAGAAGAATTTAATAGCATGGCCGAGTTATTGAAGGCATTGCAACAGCTATTGGTTACTCAGCAGGGAAGGAGCCAACTGGGAACCCCAAGAATCTGAGCTCCAAGAAGTCAAGCAGAAATAGGACAAGTCACAAGAAAACATGTCCAAAGAAGAGAAGTCCAAAGAAGGAGAAAGTCTTCAACCCATCACCTGAGGGTCAGGCGCAGGGAATCAATACTGGGTCAGTTACTAGGGCCAGAGTTAGATCCTCACAGAGTGGTCAGATAAAGAATCCGGATGAGACAAAGAAAGCTACTCTACCAAAGAAGTTAGTGGGGTCATCCCCTATTGTATCAGTGCAAGTGGAAGGTATTTACACTCGATCTCTGTTAGACACTGGGGCTCAAGTCACCCTTCTTTATAGAGACTTTTATGATCAGTACCTGGAACATGCTGGAAGAGTTGGAGATTTGGAGCCCGGAGACCAACCGCTTCCCATATGATGGTTACATTCCTATCAGAATCTCCTTTGGGCCAGCTGCCACTGAAAGGGTAGAGACCTTTGATACCCTTGCTGTGGTGTGTCCCAGGCCAGTTGGGGCAGACCACAATTCCATGATAATCGGGACTAATAGTGACTTGCTGGAGAAAGTGAGAAGAGAAGATTGGACTATACCCAAGAAAATTCATCCCACTTTGTATCAAGCCTGTTAGCAAGTGATTCAGGAAAAGAGGGCTCCAGCTCATGGAGTGGGCCGTTTATGGAAATTAGACACAAGAGAGACTGTGCTTCAGCCTGGGGAAGTCACTTGTATGAAGGCTATCGTGAAACTTACTTGGGATCATCCTGGGCCTTTTGTAGTGTTGGAGACAGATGCACAGACTGAAGCTGAAGGATTGGTCATGGTCCCTGAGATTGTACCCACCAAAGCTTTACTGAGAAATAAGAAGAGAGTGTCTATTAGCTTGCAAAATGTTTCCAATCGCCCTGTGACTTTGAAGGCAAGGATGTCTGTGCCGCCACTCCAGTGACACCTGCAGAGGAGCAGAAAGGAAAGAGCCTGCAAGGTCTGAAGAATGAGAAGGAAGAGTGTGCTGCTGGTTTACCTCCTGCATGGAAACAAAGAATAAACTCTCAATTGCGTCGGTGGGAGAAAATCTTCGCTAATGACGACTTTGACATGGGATGTGCTAAGAGTGTTCACCATCAAATACGTCTACAAGAAGAGAAGCCATTCAGAGAAAGGACCCGGAGGATTCCTCTCAGTGATCTTGAAGATTTGAGGGAGCAGTTGGCCCGAATTGAAAAGGTCTGGAGTAATTCAGGAGTCCAGAAGTCCCTATGCTTCTCCAATAGTAGTGGTGCGAAAGAAGAATGGATCTTTAAGAATGTGTATTGACTACAGAACTCTCAACCAAAGAACCATTCCTGACCAATACACCACCCCAAGGATTGAGGACGCTTTGCAGTGTCTGGTGGGAGCCAAATGGTTTAGTGTGCTGGGCATGAAGACCAGGTACTATCAGATACCCATGTGTGCAGAGGACAAGGAGAAGACAGCCTTCATATGTCCACTGGGGTTCTATGAGTTTAATAGAACGCCACAAGGATTGATAGGAGCTCCAGCTACTTTTCAAAGATTGATGGAAAGCACCTTGGGAGACATGAATCTGATGGAAGTCCTGGTGTATCTGGATGACATCATTGTGTTTGGAAGAACTCTGGAAGAGCATGAAGCACGGCTGGAAAAGGTGTTTGAGAGACTCCATGAAGAAGGGTTGAAGTTGTCCCTAGAGAAATGCCAGTTTTACCGTACTTCGGTTACTTACCTGGGCCATGTGGTGTCGGCTGATGGAGTAGCCACTGATCCAAAGAAACTGGAAGCGGTAACTGCATGGCCACAGCTGGAGACTGTAACAGAGCTGTGATCGTTTTTAGGGTTCTGTTCGTACTATTGGAGATTCGTGGCTAATTTTGCCAAAATAGCCAAGCCGCTTAACGAATTGTTGCAAGTGGCCTCTGGGGAAGATGATAAGAAATTGAAAGAGAAGAAGATATGATATATTGTCTCATGTTTGGGCAGGAGGCCAGGTTACCAATTGACTTCGGTCTTCGGAACATCTACTGACAACACCTCGTTGACGTCACACAAAGGTTATGTAGATCGATTGAGGAAGAATTTGAAGCGGGCATATGAGAGTGCCAGACAACAGGCCACTACCAGAGAAACCAGGAATAAGAAGAATTTTGATCTTCTGTGAGAGTTCAGGAGCTTCAGCCAGGGGACAGGGTGTTGTTAAAGAATTTGGGAGTGCCTGGAAAACATAAAATAGCTGATCGGTGGATGCCTCTCTCTTATGTTATCTTCAAGGAACTTCCTGGATTGCCTGTATCAGATTAGGCCGGAAGGTCAAGCTGGTCCCTTGAAGATGTGGCATAGAGATCATTTGCTTCCACTCTCTGACGCTGTGAGGATACCTCTTGTTTTGGATGCTCCTTTTGAAGACCCAAGTCCTCCCAAAACAAGATCTCAGCGAAAACCATCTGCAAAGACTATTAAACCAGTTTCTGAAGAAAGTGAGGGTGAGGACTGGATACCGTTTTGGGAGTGAGTGGGATCCTGTAAGCATGCCGAATAAAGAAGTTCAGTTGGGGTGTCTTCCATGCAAGCCATATATTGAGGTTGATAGACCTACTCGCTCTTTCAAGCCACAACAAAATGTTCCTTTGTTGCCCGTCAAAAAGAAGAAGATTTCTTCGAGTCAGCGAGTAAAACCAACTGATAAAGTTCTACCTTCTGTTGTGGAACCCCAAGTTCCATTATCTGAAAGAAGCAAAGCAATCCCAGTAAGCCCAATGCCTAGCCGAGAAATAAAGGTTGAACATCAGCCAGACGTCTTACCTTCTCCTACTTCAGGGAAAGGGGATCTCATCAGTTTCCAGTATGACTGTATTCCTCAGTTTGCAGGTACTGAAGAGCAAGGTGAGACATTAGCTTCCAGTGTGTTGAATAATCTTGAAGAAGATCTACTCCTCAAAGCTGTTTCTATGGATGGTTCCCCTTTAAAAACTCAACGGGAGGGAAAAAATACTCAGTCAATTGCTCCATTGTGTGAATCAGAGACGGACTATATCCTTATTTCTGAGGCTGACATTATCCCTAATCTTGAACCAGAAGTTGTAAGATCCCCTGCCCCTTTGGATAACATTCCAGATGTTGTTGCCTCTCCTCCAGACTCTAGTTCTCCTTGTCTTCGAAGAAATATTCACCCACCTGGAAGATTGAATTATGACACCCTGGGAGAAAGTTCTGATAGACTGATTCCCACCAAAGAGTGGGCTCTACCCCAGCCCTTGCTATGCCAAATAAGCTAGAGGCACCCTCCATGTAACCCCTGACACTATTGGGTGAGACACAGCTATTGCCCTGTCCTGTCAGAAAACTGATTCTGAATTCACTGCAAGTGTATATAAGTGGTTTCAGCAGAATCCAGATGTTTGTCAATACTAGTTGAATTTAGCTGAGAGCTACAATGTATTAACCATATGTTTTTTTAGGTTATTAAGCCCTGAGTATTTGGGGACCAAATGTTTAAGTGAGGGGAGAGTGTAGCCAGGAGTCCAGAAATATTCCTGCATACAGACAATTGTACCCATTGCCTAACATGGAGTATTCCCTCTAGTGTTCATTTGTGGAACAAGAAGTCGAATTATAATGAGAATGAAGTATTGTGGGATTTGTAGTGTGGTAAGAAGTAACAGTCAGCAGACTCTGGTATGAAGGACTCCATTTCCCATCGGGCTATGCTGCATTGGAGGCTTCTAGGAGGTGCAATGCTTTGTAGGAGAACTTATTTAAGTGGTAGGAGGAGCTGGGAGCAGCCTCTTGGGACGGCGTGATCGATCAGTGGAGAACCCTCTGTGCCTTTGTAACCGGAGCTAGGTCTGCGGCCTACTTACAGCGCTCCAGCCGACTGAATTCTCTGCAAGTGACCCGGCTAGCTGCAGTACCCCAGCAATATAGTGAGTGACCAGTTAAACCAGCCTATCCTTATCTGAGTCTGGATTGAAGCAGCAGCAGCCACCGCAGCAGGCGCATCTGTTGATCCAGGAGAACTGCAAGGAAGTGCAGTGGATGCTGTTTACCTCCCAGGAGCAAGAAGCCATCGTGCACTAATGGTCCCAGCATTACCATTATCCTCATCTGAGTGGGCGGATCGTTTGTCTTCAGTCAGTCCTTTGGTTCTGGTGAGCCGGCTCAAGCCCACCTATAAGAGTACTTATACTGTTTATTCAGCAGCCTTTTAATATATCCTGGATCGCAGTTAATATACGCTGGACTGCCTTTAGTGACCAGTTTATTCAATGAGTCAGTGATCACTGAAAGGCTATTTAGCTTAGTGGAATTGAACCTCTTCTGTGCCTCATCTCAAGGATTAGAAGGACACAGTGTTTTCAGATACCTAACTTTTATAGCCAGCAGAAGATTGACTGAACTCTACAAGACAGGATTGCTGCAAATACATCTACTTATCCTCTCCCCAGTCATATACTCAGGTCTATTTACTTGGTATTATTAAGAACTCTCTAAGTTAAAACAGGAGAATTTAAATAGAAATTCATAGTTACCTAGTGTGATTAAACAACACTTTAATTTAACTGTTATCTGGTTATATTTCATACAGTGAGGTCCATAAATATTGGGACATCGACACAATTCTAATCTTTTTGGCTCTATACACCACCACAATGGCTTTGAAATTAAACAAACAAGATGTGCTTTAACTGCAGACTGTCAGCTTTAATTTGAGGGTATTTACATCCAAATCAGGTGCCTCCCACTTTTTAAGGGACCAAAAGTAATGGGACAGATTAACAATCATAAATCAAACTTTCACTTTTTAATACTTGGCTGCAAATCCTTTGCAGTCAATTACAGCCTGAAGTCTGGAACGCATAGACATCACCAGACGCTGGGTTTCATTCCTGGTGATGCTCTGCCAGGCCTCTACTACAACTGTCTTCAGTTCCTGCTTGTTCTTGGGGCATTTTCCCTTCAGTTTTGTCTTCAGCAAATGAAATGCATGCTCAATTGGATTCAGGTCAGGTGATTGACTTTGCCATTGCATAACATTCCACTTCTTTCCCTTAAAAATGCTTCGGGTCATTGTCCATCTGCACTGTGAAGCACCGTCCAATGAGTTCTGAAGCATTTGGCTGAGTATGAGCAGATAATATTGCCCAAAACACTTCAAAATTCATCCTGCTGCTTTTGTCTGTAGTCACATCATCAATAAATACAAGAGAACCAGTTCCATTGGCAGCCATACATGCCCACGCCATGACACTACCACCACCATGCTTCACTGATGAGGTGGTATGCTTTGGATCATGAGCAGTTCCTTTCCTTCTCCATACTCTTCTCTTTCCATCACTCTGGTACAAGTTGATTTTGGTCTCATCTGTCCATAGGGTGTTGTTCCAGAACTGTGAAGGCTTTTTGTGATGTTGTTTGGCAAACTCTAATCTGGCCTTCCTGTTTTTGAGGCTCACCAATAGTTTACATCTTGTGGTGAACCCTCTGTATTCACTCTGGTGAAGTCTTCCCTTGATTGTTGACTTTGACACACATACACCTACCTCCTGGATAGTGTTCTTGATCTGGCCAACTGTTTTCCGTGGTCTTCCGGGTCTTTTGGTGTTACTGAGCTCACCGGTGCATTCTTTCTTTTTAACCAAATCAGTACCGGACACGAAAACCCCCTTCCTGTCCAGGCCATTTTTCAGCTTTCAGTGCTATCACACTTTGAATGACATGCAACATTGTACCCATATGAAATTTGCGTCCTTTTTTTCACACAAATAGAGCTTTCTTTTGGTGGTATTTAATCACTAGGGTTTTTTTTATTTTTTGTGCTATAAATAAAAAAAGATTGAAATTTTTTTGAAAAAATGCCTTTTTCTTTGTTTCTGTCATAAAATTTTGCAAATTAGTAATTTTTCTTTGAAAATTTTGGCCAAAATTTATACTGCTACCTATCTTTGGTAAAAATAACCCAAATAAGTGTATATTATTTGGTCCTTGTGAAAGTTATAGAGTCTACAAGCTATGGTGCCAATTATTGAAAATTGATCACACCTGATCACACCTGATATACTGACGGCCTATCTAATTTCTTGAGACCCTAACAATTTTTTGAAGTTGTAATTTTTTCCCACAATTCTTTGCAAAATGAAGATTTTTTTTTCTTTTCTTTTTTTCCCCACAAAATTGTCATTGTAACAGGTTATTTCTCACACCCAGCATATGCATACCACAAATTACACCCCAAAACACATTCTGCTACTCCTCCTGAGTATGGAGATACCACATGTGTGAGACTTTTTCACAGCCTGGCCACATGCAGAGGCTCAACATGCAGGGAGTGCCGTCAGGTATTCTAGGGACATAAATTACACATCTAATGTCATGACGACCTATCACATTTTTGAAGGCCCTGGAGCACCAGGACAATGGAATTGCCCACAAAATGACCCCATTCTGGAAAGCAAACACCCCAACTAATAATCTATGAGCCATAATAAGTCTTTTGAACGGTTCATTTTTTTTCAGTAGTTTTTGGAAAATGTGGGAAAAAAATGAAAACGCATTTTTTTTTTACACAAAGTGGTCAATTTATAACATATTTCCAACACATAGCATGTACATAGCAAAAATGACACCCCAAAATACATTCTGCTATTCCTCCTGAGTATGGCGATACCACATGTGTGGGCCCAACATTGAACTAGTACCTTCAGGCGTTCTACAAGCATAAATTACACATCTCATTTCTGAACTACCTATTACACTTTTGAAGGTCCTGGAGCACCAGGAAAATGGAATTGCCCACAAAATGACCCCATTTTGGAAAGAAAACACCCCAATGTATAATCTATGAGGCATAATGAGTCTTTTGAACATGTCATGTTTTTCCAGTAGTTTTTGGAAAATGTGGGAAAAAAATGAAAATGCTTTTTTTTTACACAAAGTTATCCATTTATATGATATTTCCAACACATAGCATGTACATAGCAAAACATTGAACTAGCACCTTCAGGTGTTCTACGAGTACAAATACAAGTAAGAAGGCCGACCATTGGTCGACCTGTATTTGTAGGAGGAGTCTGGCATATTTAAGCCAGGCTCCCCCTACCTGTAGGACGGCGCATCCTGGTGGAAACGTGTGGGTATTTCCGGTGCGCGGTCGGGAGGTACGGCATTCCGTCACTTCCGGTGCGACTCAGACGGGCGGTCGACGCGGAGGGGCACTCGGTGGTGGTCGGGGTAAGTCAAGGTGGCTACCCCGCATCCCCTGGCACTGACACGGCCCGCATTTCACTTTGGCAGGAAGTACATTTCGGCATCCTGGGTTCAGTCACTCCAGGCACAGTCAGGGCTTCTACCTCCTGGGGACCAGACGGCTGGCGGCAGGTACATGGCTGCACGTACAGCCATTTTGCATGGTCACCTCCCCCCCTTTCTTGATGGACCCGGAGGCATCATTACAACTGTGGAGCCGGGTTCCGGGGGGGGTCATTTCCCTCTGCATCTTTGGGGGACGGGTTCTGCCCACACGCATTGGCACCAGTCCAGCCGTCACCCCACTGAGAGGTCTCGGAGCTGCCTCCCCCATTCCCATTCCCTGTGGGCTCTCATTTCACCAGGCTGAAATCAGCCTCATGCACCTGTATCCTGCACATTTTGTGTAAAACACTCAGCAGGGAGGGGGGAGACCCGCTTGCTCAGGGACACATGGCTCTCCACGCGTTCTCACGTTCAGGTACATGCAGCCAGTGCTCCAGCTACCATGGCACCACATGCTGGCATAGCCCCCCCGCCCAAGCAAGGCCAGAGGAGGGTACTGTTTTTCGTTCTAGTTGTTACACATATAATTCCATGCATCAACATACTCCCACTCAGGTTCTTCCATTACAGGCGGCATCACCTTGCAGGGAGGTCTGCACGCGGGGCTCTCCTCACGTTTCACTTTCGTCACTCACCCGATCCACTTCGGGGCCACGCAGGTACACACAGGTTCGGGCATACCCGTAAAAAAAAAAAACTAGATTAAAGGGGGAGGGGTTTCGGGGAGTGTCCATAAGGCCATATGGATACAGGGCGCAATTCATTTCACCCAGGTTCAAGTACCATTGTTTCATTTATGTTGTCATTTCTCTTTTCTGTCCCGCCAGTTGTCCCTCCGCCCTTCACGGGGCCTCGGAGGAGGGACAGGTGAAAGAAAAAAAAAAAGGGGGGGGGGAGAGTATTCCCACAAATTCGACAATTCACACGTACTACAGTTCTCAGCAGTATTGTCATTTCTCGGGCATTTCGTTCTTTGGAAGGGATGGGCATTTCATTACTACATTTCTGAGTTGGCCTTTCTGCTCACCATCCGAGCCACGGAGAAGGGCCTCCCATGCAGGGAGGGGAGGAGACAGGAATAAATTTCATGATCACGTACGTTCACACGGAATGTCAGTATCCGTTCGACCATCTCAGGGCCACGGAAGGGTATAAAAAAAAAAAAAGAAAAAAAGAAAACAGTAACATTCTTCACTGAGCGATTCTGCGATTTGGGAACATTTCTCGGTCATTTCATTTCACGTAGCGGAGGGGCATTTCGGTACCATATATCTACTGTTGTTCTTTTCCCTTTTCAGCAGTTATAAAGTTCTGGCTCCACGGTCCGCATCCATACGGCTGGCAAGTAGGGGTTGTTCAGGTTAGGATGCGTAATCATCATTTGATCTTCATCTCACCAGGTCAGTATGCTTGCCAGGGTTCCACTAGCTCAGGTTTCAAGGGTCAGTTAGTTAGATGGGGGGGTTAGGGAGTGCATTTCGGCTGTCTCTTCGCCCAGCTGGGCCACGGAGAAGGACAGCAGGGGAGGAGGGGGACTAGTTAGTCGATTTCAGGACGGAGGAGTCATTTCATTCCGCCTCCATGCCCACGTTGGGCTACGCTGGAGGGCAGGAGTCATTTCTCGTACGGCTTCAGTTCTATACCCAGTCTGGTTGTAGCTTATATTCTTTTCTCAGTGTGGTCGCACGGTCGAGTGTTGAAGGCAAGGAAGGTCGTTAGGTGCTCTAGGGGACTCAGACAAAGAGGTAAGTTAATAGGGATGGTCAGGTTTCCCCCAGTCATATCTGATAAATAGTCGATTCAGTAAGTACTTTCATTTCCCCGATCAGGATCAAGTCTTCGAAGGTGGCCTTGTTTCAATCTGTTACGCACAGGTCAGTATGTTCCGTATTTTTCACAGGGGCGGTCAGAGGGGCAAGCTCACATTTCACATTTCTGGGTCAGGCACCTTTCACTTAGGCCATGAGTCCACTTCTGGTGGGCCCATGTCACGACCCAACATGCAAGGGCATGCCATTTCACAAGCATCCGCATGGGTGTGGGTCAGGTCACGGTGCACAGGGTGTCATTTCGGTTACGGGTGAACGGCTTCATCAAGCTCTTTTTTGCTTATCAGGTCATGTTTCAGGCGGAAGACATCGGGGAATTCCCATCAATACCTCCGTCACCGGCCAGAAGCTCGGTCCAGGGAGGATCACCGTCTCTCAGGACATGGACAGTCCCTAAATTAATGGCGGAACTGCAACGCAGAGGCATTCCTTATCCAGCGTCGGCCCGGAAAGCTGAGCTGTTCAGACTTTTATTCCCACCAGCCTCTGGTTCTGACCCAGAACAGGTTACTTTGCGTTCAGTGACCTTGTCCCTTTCGCAGATCCATGCCACATTGGACTCCTTGTTGTCATCTGGGCTGGAGCTCAGGTCCAGAGTGAAGGCACTGGAAAACCGGGCCGTTCCTGCTCCACTGGTGCCGGGGCAGCCCAGCCCCCCCCCCCCCCCGAGGGCAGTCCGGCTATTGCTATCCCAGGGACGGCAGGTAATAGTTCAGGGGCTCCCGTGTTAACTCCAGCCCATTTTGTTCCAAGCAACTTGAGGAAGGATATCCTGGAAGGGAAGGATGTTAATCTTGCTTCCCTGTTAATTGCGGCACATGACGTGGCTGACAACAGGTCTTACGCCTGCGGGGATGTGTCCGTAGTGGTCAAAACCAGGGACCACAGACTGAACCGTAAACTGTCCATTGCTGAATTTGTGCTCACTTTTAGCACGTTCAGAGACGTCATCTGCTCGGCTCAGCCCAACAGGAGGGAAGAGCTGGACCTCTACCTCTACGCGGTGGTAGAATTGGGACACAAGTATGGCGGGTCTGCGTTCTATGACTACCACCGATCTTTTTCTGCCAAAGCTGCAGCCATTTTTTCACAGCACCACGTTACCATTTCCTGGGAATCGGTGGACACGGAGCTCTTCTGCAGACACTTTGCAGGACTCAGAGCTCCCGTTTGCGGTACCTGCCAGTCATCTACGCATACCACATACTGGTGTCCCAATGTAGAACCAGCTATCATGTCCGGCAGCAACAGGCCAGGTCTGAGCTTTTCCTCTGCGCCAGCTAGCAGTGATCCTCAGGACAAGCTGGGCCGGCCCATTCGGTTTTTGGGGAAGTCGCAAATTTGCAACAACTTCAACCAAGGCTCCTGCAATTACAACCAGTGCAGGTTGCTACATGTTTGCTCGGATTGTTTCAGGGCCCACCCCAAGTCAGCGTGTCTGTCAAAACAGTCCAAGGGGTCATGACTAAGCCAATTGAATGTGCGATATCTACAGCAACTTTTGGTGGGTCATCCGTCCGAGGCCACCGTCGCATTTCTGGTCGAGGGTTTTTCGGGTGGTTTCCACACAGGGCTCATCACCATGCCCCAGGGTTCTTTTGAATGCAGCAATTTACTATCAGCTGCGGCACATTCAGAAGCCGTGGACTGCCTGCTCCAAGCCGAACTCTCCAAAGGGTTCATCATTGGCCCATTTTCTACCCCCCCTTTTGATGCATGGAGAGTCAGCCCCATTGGCGTTGTTCAAGGCAAATTTTCAAATAAATTAAGATTGATTTATGACTTGTCCGCGCCTCATTGCTCCAAGGTTCCCAGTATTAATTCCCTTATTCCATCGGAAGAATTTTCCCTCAAGTATGCCTCAGTGGACCAGGCCATACAAAGCATCATCAGACTCGGGGTGGGCACTTGGCTTTCGAAAGCTGATATCACGGATGCTTTCAAACTACTACCCATCAAACTGGCCTTATGGCAATGGCATGGTATCAAATGGCGTGGAGCTTACTATTTCGCTACCAAGCTTACGTTTGGTTCTAAAAGCAGCCCTTGGCTGTTTGACACCTTTGCGCAAGCCCTATGCTGGATCCTATCAGTCAAGGAAGAATGTCAGGAGGTGATACACTATCTCGATGATTTCCTGTTATTAGAAGACGGCAGTCAGGTCCCCGCGGACCTACAAAAGTTAACCAACCTGTTTTCTATCCTCAACATTCCTCTCTCTGTCAAGAAAGTGGAAGGGCCTTCCAAAGTTTTGGTTTTTCTAGGGATCAAGCTAGACTCACAACTGATGCAGGCTAGCCTACCACCTGAGAAGTTGGATAGGATCAGGAGCAGGATCCACGCATTCACGGTTTCCCAGGTCTGTACCAGGGTGGAGCTTCAGTCGCTTCTGGGCATGTTGAACTTTGCGGAGAGAAGAGCTGGTAACAGTGAGTTATCGCTCTGTTTACATTGGAAGTGATCGGCTGTGAAGTAGATCACAGCCTATCACAAGGCATCAGCCGCCGGCTGGCGGCTGATACCTGTATCGGTGACAGGCAGTGTTCCCCAGATCGCTCCCGATCGCGCGCATGCGCCGTGCGAACGGCAGACGTGCCATTTGTGATCAGCTGTGACTTCGTCACGGCCGATCACGTGGTAAACAGCCATAACCAATGGCTGTTCACCCCTGTCGGTGAAGCGGTGTGTCCTGGGGTGTGTCCGACAGAGCCGGGATGCGCGCGCCCGATCGCGCGCAATCCCGGCTTAAAGGGAGGACGTCATATGACGTCCACCCGGAACGAGAGCCACTCCGCTCCGCCGTCATTTGACGGCGGGCGTACGGCAAGCGGTTAAGGATGTTCCAAACAGTTGATTTGGCCACACCTAATATTTTTGCTATCTCTCTGATGGGTTTGTTTTGTTTTTTCAGCCTAATGATGGCTTGCTTCACTGATAGTGACAGCTCTTTGCATCTCATATTGGGATCTGATAGCAACAGATTCCAAATGCAAATAGCACACTTCAAATGAACTCTGGACCTTTTATCTGCTCCTTGTAAATGAGATAATGAGGGAATAACACACACCTGGCCATGGAACAGCTGAGCAGCCAATTGTCCCATTACTTTTGGTCCCTTAAAAAGTGGGAGGCACATATACAAACTGTTGTAATTCCTATACTGTTCACCTGATTTGGATGTAAATACCCTCAAATTAAAGCTGAAAGTCTGCAGTTAAAGCACATCACTCGTTTCATTTCAAATCGATTGTGGTGGTGTATAGAGCCAAAAAGATTAGAATTGTGTTGATGTCCCAATATTTATGGACCTGACTGTATATGCATTTTATAGAACCTTATCATTTCAGCTACAATCCATTGACGGGTACCAATTTTATTTTTTGGGTTATCTATTTTTGTATAAGGATTAACTTTATTATTTTTCCCTGGATACCACATATGTGAGACTTTTTGGCGGTTTAGTCGCATACAGGACCCTGAAAACCAAGCACCGCCTTCAAGCTTTCTAAGGGTGAACTCTTTTGAATTCACTCCTCACTACCTAGCACAAAACAACCACAAATGACTCAATTTTGGAAAGTAGACACTCCAAGCTATGTGTTGAGAGGCACGTTGAGTATTTTGCAGATCTTGCTTTTTGTCACAAAGTTTTGAAATTTGAAAAAAGAAAAAAATTATATATATTCCGTTTATTTCTTAATTTTCCAAAACAAATGAGAGCTGCAAAATACTCACCATGCCTCTTAGCAAATACCTTGGGGTGCCTACTTTCCAAAATGGGGTAATTTGGGGGGCTTTTTTGCTTGACATTTCAGGGCCTCCAAAACCGTGATAGGCACTGAGGAGTAAAACCACCATTTTACGCCCTTAGAAAGCCTGAAGACGGTGATTGGATTTTGGGGTTCTGTACGTGGCTAAGCTCCCAAAAAGTCTCACACATGTGGTATCCCCATACTCAGGAGAAGCAGCAGAATGGATTATGGGGTGTAATTCTGCATATTCCCATGCACGTTTGAGCAATATATCATTTAGTGACAACTTTATGAAAAAAAAAAATGTTCATATCCCCGAAACGTGTGGCAAAATATAAAATATTCCATGGACTCAACATACCTCTCAGCAAATAGCTTGGGTTGTCTACTTTCCAAGATGGGGTCATTTGGGTTTTTTTTTTTGCTATCTGGGCATTTCATGGCCTCCGCAACTGTGATAGGTAGTGTGGGGTGAAGGCATAAGTTTTCGCCCTTAGAAATTCTGAAGGCAGTGATTGGTTTTTGGGGTCCCGTACGCGGATAGGATCCCAAAGTCTCACACATGTGGTATCCCCATACTCAGGAGAAGCAGCAGAATGTATTTTGGGGTGTAATTCCACACATACCCATAGCATGTGTGAGCAATGTATAATTTCAGTGACAACTTTGTGTATTTTTTTTTTTGTAATTTTTCAGCCACTTGTGACAAAAAAATTAAATATTCCATGGACTCAAAATGCCTCTCAGCAAATAGCTTGGGGTGTCTACTTTCCAAAATGGGGTCATTTGAGGGGGTTTTAAACCGTCCTGGCATTTTATGCCCAACATTAGAAGCCTATGCCACATATCACCCACACTTCTAACCACTTGAACCATCAAGTCTTTTCTGACACTTTTTGCTTACATGAAAAAATACTTTTGCTTTGCTAGAAAATTACATTGAACCCCCAAACATTATATATTTTCTTTAAAGCAGAGGCCCTACAGATTAAAATGGTGGGTGTTGCAAATTTTTTTTCATAAAGTATTTGCGCAGCGATTTTTCAAATGCAATTTTTAGAGCAAAGAACACTTTTTTTGAATATTAATGTACAAAAACACACTATATTGCCTTGCCCAAATATTTGGTTAAATAAAAAATATGATCTCATGCCGAGTACATAGACACCAAACATGACATGACATGGCTTAAAAATGAACGCATATCTGTGCAGCGGCGATAAACGATATACATCTTTAAAAGTCTTTACAGATTACCACTGTAGATCTACAGAGAAGGTCTACTGCTAGAATTACTGCACTCGATCTGACGTTCGCGGTGATACCTCACATGCATGGTGCAATTGCTGTTTATATACCACACGAGACCGACGCTTGTGTTCACCTTTGCACGCGCGCACGGGAGGACAAAGATGCATTTTTTCTTTAATTATTCATTTTGTTTTTTATTTTATTTTTACACTGTCCCTTTCATCTTTTTTTTTCTATTATTTTTATTGTTATCACAGGAAATTTAAATATCCTCTATGATAAAAATAGGTAGTGTTGCATATTTTTTTTAAAATTTGGTGTCTATTAGACTCTAGATCTCTTCCTGGCCGTAAAGCATCTAACCACACCAAAATCAGTGTGATAAGATGCTTTCCCAATTTCCCAATGGCGCTGTTTATATCCAGCGAAACCGAAGTCATGAAATGCTCATAGCCTCCATTATCTTAGGCCATAAAGATGATTGGAGCCATTCTAGTCGATCAGCTCTATGGTCAGCTATCGGAACCACCGGCTGCATTCTCGAGTTCCCCGGTGGGACAGGAGAGCCCAGGAAAACCATGGAAGACGGTTGGAGGGGGGCGCTCTAACAGCTAATCAGCTACTAAGATTGCTTTTACATGAAAGCTGACCGCCAGCTGAAAAGAACGATACCTAGATGATACCTATACCTGCAGGCATCATTCCGGTATAACCACTCTAACACCAGCAACATACTAATGTGTCGCTGGTCCTTGTTGGGCATATGTTGTAATGTTCTTTTTTTTCATGCAGCTTGTGGGTTAAGTGAAAAAAAAATCAATTGGTGGGTATGCCCACCCTTAGAAAACTGCCCTTCATCCACCCACTTCTAATGGTGGGCATAGCCCCTTTTTAAAAAAATGTACTGAAGCATAGGCCCAATCCACCCCAATTTCCACCCCTGTCCCTTTGCTCCGGTATATATGACCTTTTTTGAACTGTAGTGGTGAAATCCCCTCCAACAGCGCTGGAGTCGCTGCTTTATGTATGGTGGGAGCAAACGCTATTGCTGTCACCATAAATAAATCAGTGCTGCAGCTGGCGTACCTGAAAACCAAATAAAGATTAATAACACACAGTAACATATAAAAAAATAATATTCGTGCTGAGAAGAAAAAATAGTAAAACATTACAGAAAAACATTATAAAAACATTACATACCTGCAAAAAAAAAAAAAAAACATGATAATAAACAGCAACAAACAGGTATGCATAAAAAACAATAGAGAGCAATAGAAAGAGAATAGAGAGAAAATGGTAACAGAAAAACAAGAAACGTCCAACGGTTTTTGGCTTTTATTATTTTATAGTTTTTTGTTTTTTTACATTTTTTACCTTTTTTGGTATGCTTTTTTTTTTTTTAACAGTAAAGGTTAGGGTCTCCAAAAATGCGGTGACATCTTTGGAGACCCTGTGACAATGTGCCCTATTCCTGTGTAGTGCTGTTCCCTACGCTAATACTCAACTAGTGTATGGTAGCGCTCAAAACAGTCACCGATGCAAACACCAGGCTGGTCAAAACAGGAGGGACAATAATAACGGGTGTCATGCCTGTATCCACATTGTCGGCAGACACAATATCTTTTTATTGGGGGCTCGGTTGTTAGGGGTACCAGGGATGGCATGTGGAAAATGCCGTCCATGCAGCCGACTCACTGCATTTGGATTGGAGAGATCCAGTCCATCCTGATGGTTTGTATAGTACATAAGCATTCAGCATAACCAATTGCAATAAATATATAGGCACTTTTTTATACCAGCGTCTGGTATTACGGGCAATTAGGTACGGCATGAATAACCGGTCATTGAGGTCCACCCCTCCCATATATTGGTTAAATTTGTGGACACAGAGGGGTTTCTCAACAACACCAGTCACTGTTTGAATTTGTGTGAATGGAGGAAAGAACGAAAACATCCTTTGTATCCCTCCACTTCACTGCAAGCAAATTACTACTTCTCAAGCCGGCTCTCTCCCCCCCATCCAAGTTGGGATTCTACCAGCCATTGGGGGAAGCACCGGTGATTAGGTCGCACGGTGCCAAATGCGCCAATTTGATGATCCAACAGACGACTAAAAAGTGGCACACTTGAGTAGTAATTATCCACGTACAAATGGTACCCCTTTCTGGATAACAGCGACACCAAGCTCCACACAATTTTGCCAGCACTCCTTATGTAGCCTGGGCATCCTTACGGCTCTACGTGACTCATAAACCAGAAAGCTATATGTATAGCCTGTGGCCCTGTCACAGAGCTTATACAACTTGACCCCGTATCTGGCACGCTTGCTGGGGAGGTACTGTTTGAAAGCAAAAAGGCCAGAAAATTTAATCAGGGACTCGTTTACGCAGACAACCTGGTCAGGAATAAACAGTGCTGCAAATTGGGTGTTGAAGTGGTTTATGAGGGGCCAAATTTTCTAGAGCCGATCGTTTTCAGGGTCACCCCGTGGACGACTGAGTTCATTGTCATTGAAGTGCATAAACTGCAGGATCTGCTCGTATCGTGCCCTGGCCATGGAAGCAGAGAACACGGGCATATGGTGAATTGGTTCAGTGGACCAATATGACCGCAATTTAAGGCCCAGAAAGGTCTTAAATTCAGAAGCCGTAATTGGTTTCCAGTCTCTGGCAAGTGACAAATGGGGATTAGCGGTGATTGACCAGCGTACAAATTGCTTTGGTCCACAATAGATCTATAGATATCTTCAGTGAAAAACAGTGAATACAAATCAATGGGGGGCAAATCCTCCTCTTCAATTCTGACCATTTATAGGTCTAATAAGCAACCTGATGTCAAACAAAAGGCATGGGAGGTTGGGAGCTGCCATGGGGACCATACCAATGTCAAAATGAAAAAAGTATTTCTTCCATATTATCAGCTCTTCTTAATGGCTCCAGCAAACACTGACAATATGGTTGTTGTGATCCCAGACTTTTATAGAAAAAAGGCTGGGTTATCCTTCCTGGTTGTTCCTTATTCCTAGCAGTGAACCTGCAAAGTTTTCGGCCAACTGTTTAAGAATTGTGAACTGTGCAAATCCCTGGAATTCTACAGGAACCCATAGTAGCAGTGACCCCAACCCTCATTCCTGGACGAGACACTTAGGGGCACCTAGGACTAAACATGTGCAATTCATTTTGGTTCAAATAGAAATTCGGAAAAATATTTGGCTATTCCGAAATTTGGATATATCCGAATCTCTGAATTAAATAGTAACGAATAGTAACAAATTTTATTGAAATTTGTTAAAATTAATTTCTGTTATTTGTTTTCTCACAAGTTCCAAATTTTCTGAAAAATTAGAATTCGGACTGTTCGAAAAAAGATCAACTGATTCAAATTCTGTTTGAGGAATAGCTGGTTGTTAAGCAGCAGGCCGGGAAGCCGGCTGCCGCATTCTTAACAATTGATGACTCATGAGCTGTCAGCAGGCTTCCCCACTGACAGCTGAAATGTAAACAAAACAGTGTGGGGTCCCCCCCAATCAATACCAGGAACTTTGAGTCTGGTATGGATTTGGAGGAAAACCCCACACCAAAATGTAAAAAAAATGGCTTGGGGTCCCCCCCAAAATACATACCAAACCTTTATCTGGGTATGCAGCCTGGCAGGTCAGGAAAGGGGGGGGAGCGAGCAGGGGGGGGAGCGAGCACCCCCCCTCCTGATCCATACCAGGTCACATGCCCTCAACCACCCCCCTTGTTGAGGGCACGTGGCCTGGTATGGTTTAGAAGGGGAGGCACTCGTTCGCCCCTCCCCTCCTTTCCTGACCTGCCAGGCTGCATGCCCAGATAAGGATCTGGTATGGATTTTGAGGGGGGGTCCGCGACATGTTTTTCATAATTTTGGCATGGGGTTCCCTCTAAATCCATTCCAGACCCGAAGGGCCTGGTATGGACTGGGGGGAACCCCTTGCCGTTTTTTCTTTAATTCTTTAACTGGCACTTTTTTTCTATTATTCAGCTGTCATTGGGGGGGAACCCATGGACAGCTGATGACTCATTGGTTGTTAAGGACGTGACGGCCAGCTTCCCGGCCCTGTTCCTTAACAACCAGCTTACACTGAGCCCTGATTGGGCAAAGCCTTGTCCTATCAGGGAGTAGAATGCACTGTGCATTGCTGGGTGTTCATACACCTGAACACCCAGTGAACACCCTGCAAATTCAGGTGTTTGGTGAACGGATGAATAGGGAAATGTTCGGTCCGAACTCATGCTCAGGCTAAACAGTTTGCCCATCCCTATTGACCAATAAATAGCGTGGGATAGGCTGACTTTCAGACTTTTTTACAATCCACCATATAAGAGATAAGATAAATGTATAGGTCGTCTTATCTGAATCCTAATAAAAGAGAAAACAAAGTCCAAACTATGAAAAGTAGAAAAGAAAGAAATGAGAATTTCCAAATATCACTTTGCTTGAGGTGGTTGTAGCCGTATTAGTGCAATTGTGAAAGAGAAAATTGAGTACTGTCCTTGATACTTTTTTTATTTGCACTAACATACAATTTTTCAGGAGCAAGCTTTCGGGGTATGTCTCCTTCTTCAAGGTCCAAGAGTACTGCTTGGACCTTGAAGAAGGGGCCATACCCCGAAAGTATCAGGGACAGTACTTAATTTTCTCTAATCTCACTTTGCAATATTTTCGGAGGTCCCTCTAATGGGTTGAAGCCACATAGGAGCTGCTGGTTAGGATGGATCCTCCTTTCTTTTCCTCAACCTCCATGAGAACTTCAGCCCTTCTGACACACCAGGCTGAGTGTACAAAGCATACAACATCACAGAAATCACTAAAAGTAATACCTGGTGACCAGTAATAATATCATGTCCAATAAACTGGCACTGAACCAGTTAGTAAAGACAAACCTAAACCTAAACTTGGCCCCTGTATAACCTAAAATACCTGGCTAATCCTGCCTGGCTATGCCCCCCCCCCCCTGTAAACTGACTACAGTTTATCATGGCTGCTGAGTCCTGACACCGTGGTCAGTTTACATGCCTCCATTATCCACTCTCTCCTCTGTCCTTCTCTTCCCATCCCTCCCTGCCTGTCAGTTCATGACAATGCTGCTCTGCTCCCTGCCCCTTCCCTTCCTTCTGCTACCATAACTATATTATGATCATACCATCCCAATATGTGTCCCAGTGTCTGTGCTGTATTAAAAATATGCTGAGTTCTACCTTATATCAGAGCGTCTCCCGGCACTCACGTGACCGCTCGCCTCTCTCCTCCTCCCCCCCCCTCCCAGCTGACGTCAGTAGAAGTTCTCGGCCTTTCCCGCTGTAGTTGTCAGACTGGGAGAGGAGAGCGGAGAGCAGTCCCGTGAGCACCGGGAGACGCTCTGATATAAGGCAGAAATCTGCATATGTTTTATACATCACAGACACTGGGGCACATATCATTATGTGAACAGATGGGATGGTATGATTATTATAAAGTGGCTTTACAACCACTTTTATATATTGTCAACTGATATGGTAGGTAACGAGTCAAGCATGAAAATGGATTAAAAATGATAATAACACAATTTAGCATACAGCGTAATTAGTAATAAGGACTCGGCATAAGACATAGCTTTGCTCCTCCATGTCTTTATGGACCTTGCTTTGTGGTGCACAGTCATGTTGGAACAGGAAAGGGCCACCCCCAAACTGTTCCCACAAAGTTGGGAGCATGAAATTGTCCAAAATGTCTTGGTATGCTGATGCCTTAAGAGTTCCCTTCACTGGTACTAAGGGGCCAGGCCCAACCCCTGAAAAACAACCCCACATTATAACACCCCACCCTCCACCAAATTATTTGGACCAGTGCACAAAGCAAGGTCCATAAAGACATGGATGAGCGAGTTTGGGGTGGAGGAACTTGACTGGCCTGAACAGAGTCCTGACTTCAACCCAATAGAACACTTTTGGGATGAATTAGAGCGGAGACTGTGAGCCAGACCTTCTCGTCCAACATCAGTGCCTGACCTCACAAATGCGCTTCTGGAAGAATGGTCAAACATTCCCATAGACACTCCTAAACCTTGTTGACAGCCTTCCCAGAAGAGTTGAAGCTGTTATACAGCTGTGCTCATAAGTTTACATACCCTGGCAGAATTTATGATTTTTTGGCCATTTTTCAGAGAATATGAATGATAACACAAAAACATTTCTTTCACTCGTGGTTAGTGTTTGGCTGAAGCCATATATTATCAATCAACTGTGTTTACTCTTTTTAAATCATAATGACAGCAGAAACTACCGAAACGACCCAGATCAAAAGTTTACATACCCTGGTGATTTTGGCCTGATAACATGCACACAAGTTGACACAAATGGGTTTGAATGGCTATTAAAGGTAACCATCCTCACCTGTGATCTGATTGCTTGTAATTAGTGTGTGTGTACAAAAGGCTAATGAGTTTCTTGACTCCTGACAGACCCTTGCATCTTTCATCCAGTGCTTCACTGACGTTTCTGCATTCTGAGTCATGAAGAAAGCAAAAGAATTGTCAAAGGATCTGCGGGAAAAGGTAGTTGAACTGTATAAAACAGGAAAGAGATATAAAAATATATCCAAGGAATTGAGAAAGCCAAACAGCAGTGTTCAAACTCTAATCAAAAAGTGGAAAATGAGGGGTTCTGCTGAAACCAAACCACATTCAGGTAGACCAACTACAATTTCAGCCACAACTGCCAGGAAAATTGTTTGTGATGCAAAGAAAACCCCAAAAATAACTTCAGATGAAATACAAGACTCTCTGAAAACATGTGGTGTGGCTGTTTCAAGATGCACAATAAGGAGGCACTTGAAGAAAGATGGGTTGCATGGTGGAGTCGCCAGAAGAAAGCCATTACTACGCAAATGCCACAAAGTATCCCCCTTACAATACGCAAAACAGCACAGAGACAAGCCTCAAACCTTCTGGCAGAAAGGCATTTGGAGTGATGAGACCAAAATTGAGCTTTTTGGCCACAACCATAAACGCTATGATTGGAGAGTCAACAAGGCCTGTTAAACACGGAGGTGGATCACTGATGTTTTGGGGATGTGTGAGTTACAAAGGCACAGGAAATTTGGTCAAAATTGATGGCAAGATGAATGTAGTAAGTTATCGAAAAATACTGGAGGAACATTTGCATTCATCAGCCAGGAAGCTGTGCATGGGACGTACTTGGACATTCCAACATGACAATGATCCAAAACACAAGGCCAAGTTGACCTGCCAATGGCTACAGCAGAATATAGTGAAGGTCCTGGAGTGGACATCTCAGTCTCCTGACCTCAATATCATTGAGCCACTCTGGGGAGATCTCAAACATGCAGTTCATGCAAGACAGCCCAAGAATTTCCAGGAACTGGAGGCTTTTTGCCAAGAGGAATGGGCAGCTGTACCATCTGAGAAGATAAAGAGCCTCATCCACAAATACCAAAAAAGACTTCAAGCTGTCATTGATGTTAAAGGGGGCAATATACGGTATTAAGAACTGGGGTATGTAAACTTTTTATCAGGGTCATTTGGGTGGTTTCTGTTGTCATTATGATATAAAAAGAGTAAACACAGTTGATTGATAATAAATGGCTTCAGCCAAGCACTAATCATGAGTGAAAGAAAAGTTTTTGTGTTATCATTCATATTCTCTGAAAAATGCCCAAGAAATCATAAATTCTGCCAGGGTGTGTAAACTTATGAGCACAAATGTAGCTCCAAAGGGTGGGCCAACTCAATATTCAACCCTATGCCACTAAAGTTCATGTGTGTGGCAGGCGCCCCATATAGTGTATATATAATGAAAATTATAAAGTGTAAATCTGTAAATAATGCTTAGGAAAAAAAAATTGTAATTGGTGAGAATATGTTAATGTGGGACATTCCCAGGCCAGTAAATAGAGGAAGGGGGCTATTTATGCCAGTTGGTATGGAGGCAATTGAAGTGGCAAGCTAACATACAGGTGCTCAGGGTATGGGGGGGGGGGGTTTGGACATTTTGTGGTCCAGCGCTTTTGGCACACGGGCAGGTAAGAATTAAGCCAGCATGCGGAGCAAAGGTCCAGGCACACAGGGTAAGTCTAGCACACAGGGAAAAGTGGGGGTTAATTCCTCAGCATAGGCCGCACAGCAAAGGTTTGGGCTCCAGGGCAGGGCTGTTAAGTATGGCTGCAGCTCAGGACCACACACAGCACAGCAGGTAAGGAGGGGGACAGCAAGCAAGGAGTCAACATCAACCTCAGGCCCCACTCCGACATTATTATTCTGGGGTTGGGAGCGTTTGCGGTGCTCAGCTAACTCAAGCTTCGGCGTTAGGGTGCCCTGGCAAACAGGCCACGCCCCCTCCTTGCTGGCCCTGCACAGGGCATGTGGCCTTTGTCCCTAGGGGGTGTGGAGTGTGGGAGCACAGGGCCACGCCCTGCCCGCTGAGATGGGGAGTGGGGAGCCAATACAGTCAGGTCTGTAGCTACCTCCTGCTCCAGTAGTTTCCTGCTAAGAAAGCCACAGGGTGCTCCTCCCCTTCTCCTTGACTTGGCTGAGGATGGCCCCCAGCCCATACATAGCGGCATCGGTCTGCGCGAGAAATCTTTGCTTGTAAACAGGGGCTGCCAGGATGAGGCCGTGGGAGAGGGCCTCTTTCAGCTGTTCAAAGGCAATCTGGTAAGTCGGGGTCAACGTCAAACATCAATAACTGAGACCCAGGGGAAAATAATAGTCCAGGATAGTGTGTAGCGGTAATCCCGAAGGAGCTGCTAATGAAATTTGTATTTGTTCCTGGGCCTCTGCTTCTCAACCCCAAATAACTGTCCCAACGCCTCTGGCACACCCAGCAACAGTGTAATTGCAATGCACAGTAAAACAGACACAAAATCACATACTTCAAAATAATACAATCAAATGGCTTAAATGACTTTAAAGTGGCCTATGCACTCAGGCATAAAGGGGAACTGATCTGACTTGACAATAGGCATTTTGGATAGGCAAAGTGTAATGTAGTGACCGTTCAGCAGGGTGCGAGTGTTCCTACCAATGTGGGCACTGGTGAGGCAATGTAGCCTTACTACTGTGTCTTTATAGATGGGCAAAGCGCCCGCTGACCCATCCTAGGACCAAAGGATTAAGCGATAGGTTCCTCAACTGGCCCGACTGGTCCCCTTGTAACCGGATCGACCCACGTTCTCAGGAACGCCTGGGGATGTCCTCTGTGATCCCTCTCAGATAGGATGTCTGTCACTATCTGACCCCTGGAGCTGTGACATGATCAGCACACTGACCTCTGGAACTGTGGCTGGATGATTCCCCTCTGTGGTTAACAGCAGCCTCTCAGGTCACATCTGCCTCCTTCTCTCCCTCATGGAGAACTCCCCAGCCTTCCAAAATGGAGTCCTTAGCCAGCCCTCTGCTTTTGCAGAGCCCCCTGGGATTTCTGTGCCTTTAAAAGTCAATGGGGCAGCTATCTCAGGGGACTTCATATTCCAGAGTCCTTTGCGGCTCCCAGGAATCCCTCTGGTCCTGCTGCTTGTAAAAGCCTCCTTATCCACATAGAAGCATACCAGGGAAACCAGTGTAATCCGATCCTCCTGTGTCTTTTACACAGCTTACATTGAGTTCAGTCTGCAAAACGGGGGGGGGGGATTTCACCCAGGGCTGACGGGCACACCTCTCCCTACTAAAAGAGCCTGTGTATTTACAGCGGTCTCCTGGCAAAGTTCAGAAGTAACGGGCAGCAAGGCAGGCCCCCGCTACACACTCCCCCCCACCAAAGAACCTTTGGTCCTCCAAAGGAAGTAAAGTCTGCGACCTGTTACATGCTTTGTGTATACACGCAGAGAGAAAGACAGGTTAGTGCACACAGGAAACTAGTCCACATATCGTCTGTGAGAGGTTGCTGAGGTACAGTCCAATGAGGTGCAAAAGGCCAGGTCGACGGGCAACCGAGCCTCCCATCCAAACATCAACAGATAAGGAGTGTAGTCTGTGGCATCATTCAATGTGCTGTTGTATACATTCACAATGGCCGCTATGTGTTTACTCCAGCGTTGCTTCTGTTCTGAGGTAAGAGTACCAAGCATATCCAGGAGAGACCTATTGAATCTCTCTGGCTGTGGATCCCCTTGGGGATGATACAGAGTGGTTCACGATTTCTGTATGCCAAGAAGATCTAGTAGTCTTTTGATGAGGCGTCCCTCAAAGTCTCTCCCTTGGTCAGAGTAAATGCGTTTCCCTGTCCACTCAAGTCAGGCTCCAGACATAGAAAATCAATGCACACCAACTCCATGGGTCCTTGGCTTTGAAGGTGGCCCATGGGGGCAGCTCTCTGAGGTAGAGTCTTCCTCTGAATGCATTGGATGCATGAGGGGCAGTAGCTCTCAACTTCGGCCCACATACAGGGCCAGTAGAACCTGTCTCTTACCAAGTTAAAAGTTCTGTCAGACCCTAGATGGACATGGTTATCATGTAGAGCAGTTAACACAGTCTCTCTGTGTTTTTCAGGTAGAAGTAATTGCCATCTATCTTCGGGATCACCGGAGGGGCCCCTTCGGTAGACCACTCCGTTGTGCAATTGCGACTGATCCCACTCTCTATGAAGCAAACAAGCTTCCTTTGGGGTGTCAGTAAGGAGCAGATCAGGACACTGACTCTCTACAGCTTTCAACGCCAAATTACAAAGAGGGTCTTCCATCTGATCCTTCCTCAAATCTTTTTTGGAGAGCTTCGGCAGGCCCTCCTCTCCAACTTGGGTGAGGTTGCAGTAACCCCTGGGGACTCCAGGAGCTGAGACACCAATTTCTTCTGCTCTTGATCCACCTCCAGCTCGGTACTCGGCTCCCTGACAAAGGGCTCGCTCACCTTCAAGGGGCAGCTGGGTCCACTCTTCTGAAGAGTCTCTAGAATCATGTGGCCTTCTTGACAAGGCATCGGCATCCCTGTTTCCAATCCCTGGGCGATACTTAAGGCTGAAAGTGAATTCGGACAGAGCAGCCAACCACCTGTGACCGGTGGCATTCAGCTTTGCAGTAGTGAGGATGTAGGTGAAAGGATTATTATCTGTCTTGACCACAAAGGTTGCCCCGTACAAGTAATTCCTCAGTTTACCCACCACTGCCCACTTGAGAGCAAGAAACTAGAGTTTGTGGGTAGGGTAATTCTTCTCAGCAGGTGCTAAACTCCGACTCACATAGGCAACTGGTCGTAAGTGCTCATCATGTTCCTGATAGAGTACGCCTCCTAGGCCCTCCCGACTGGCATCGACATGAAGCTTGTATGGCTTTGTCGGATCTGCGTAAGCCAAGACAGGAGCAGTCGCCAGACTCCACTTCAGCTGTTGAAACGCCTCTTCACACTGATCAGTCCACTGTCCCTGAATGGACTGTTTAGGTCTCCTGGGTCCTCTGGCTGATCTGACAGGCTTTACTGGATCTAGGCCATTCTCATCTTCTTCGTTCCTCAGCAGCTCATTGAGTGGGCGAGCTATTTTAGTGAATCCCTCCACGAAATTCCTGTAGTAGGAGCAGAAACCCAGAAATGACCTAACCTCTGTCACATTAGTAGGCCTCGACCAAGAGGCAACAGCTTCTAGCTTCTGAGGGTCGGTAGCCACTCCTTCAGCAGACACAATGTGGCCAAGGTAGTTGACCGAGGGTTGGTAAAACTGGCATTTTTCCAGTGACAGCTTCAACCCTTCATCATGGAGTCCTCTTCAGAACCTTCTCCAAGCGTTCTTCATGCTCCCCCAAGGTCTTGCCAAAGACAATGATGTCATCTAGATACACCGACACATCAATGAGATTCATGTCACCCACAGTCTTCTCCATTAGCTTTTGGAAGGTCGCTGGGGCGCCAGACAGGCCCTGAGGCATTCGGTCAAATTCTAAGAACCCTACCGGGGTAATGAAAGCGGTCTTCTCCCTATCTTCAGGATACATTGGGATTTGGTAGTACCCGCTCTTCAGGTCCAGCACGCTGAACCACTTTGCCCTTGACAGACTCTGCAAGGCATCCTCTATCCGTGGGGTGGTGTACTGGTCTGGAATGGTCCTGTGGTTCAGTGTCCTGTAGTCGATGCACAACCTCAGTGACCCATTCTTCTTCCGTACCCCCACTATCGGAGAAGCGTATGGACTTCGAGACTCTCTGATGATGCCTGTCCTCTGCCAGTTGTTCACGTAGGTCTTCCAAGTCCCCTAGAGGTATCCATCTGACCCTTTCTCTAAACGGCTTATCTTCTTGGAGACGAATCCGATGTAGGGCACTTTTTGCACACCCCACATCAAACTCATTCTTTGAGAATGCGACCTGCCATCTAAGGAGCTGGGTCTTGACCCTATCCTTCCACTCAGGGGGAAGAGGGGTATTCTTTGGATAAAACTCCTCAACAGAGACTTCATCCCTCGCCTCTCCTACCAGATCAGATGGGGAAACTAGGGTGGCTGGATTCACTTGCCCCAGCAGCATTCGAGCTGGCATCTTCACTGGAGAGGCCGTGACATTTCTGACACTGAACGAGACTCTTCCACGGTTTCTTTGTAACGCCCTGGTTGAAACCACTTCTGGGATTATTTCCACTCCAGTATTGGTTCTTTGGCTGCCCGCTTCAAGGACCAAGAAAGGGCCTGGTTGCTCCCAATTGAGCCTTACAAGTGCTGGTAGGCAAACCATTTCCTTGGGCTGTAGTACCTTCTCACTCTGATCCAGGCACCACACCTTTCCTACCCCCTCGGCTGGGGCCTTCTTCTCCTGTACTAGGCGCCAGTAGGCTTGTCTCAGCATAGGATGCACATTAGTAGTTGTGGTGTAAGTCTCTAGGACAAGAGGTGTCAACAGCCTCCTGACGAGGTCAATATTAGTCCCGATGATTAGAGAACTCTTACTGGCCCCTGGTGGGCGGGGACACACCACCGCCAAAGTATCAAAGGTCTCAGCCTTTCCAGCTACAGAGGGATCAAAGGTCAATTTAACTGGCAGGTAGCTATCGTAGGGGAAGTTCTGAGTCCCAATGCCCCATATCTCCAGCTCTTCTAACGTCTGCAATGGCAGGTGGTTGAGATGCCGGTCATAAAATTCTCAGTAAAGGAGGGTCACTTGAGCTTCAGTATCTAAAAGGGCCTTGGTGTAGATTCCCTCAACTTGGCTGGGTACAATAGGCGAAGGTTCCTCTAGCTTGCCTGGGAACTTTGAGGATACAGTGGCCTTGGCCTGTTCATTGGCTTGTATCTGCACTCCTTTCTTGTGGGTTTTTTCTACCCGGTTTTTGCCTTGGCTAAGTTCTGGGAGTTTGGTATGCATTGATTCTCTGAAGCCGGTCAGCTTGCGTCAAGGGTAACGGGACACTGGGTCACTCGGAGGCAACAACAGGGGCCCTCTTAAAAGGTTTGGACCCCTACTGCTGTCTCTTTGCATCTTTAACTTTGGAGCTAGCTATTGAAGATGGACACCCAGTTGGCTCCTTCACCGGGGTCCTCTGAAGTTTCCCGCCAGCTTCTGGCGCTGTACTTCAGGCTGCGCTGGGCTTGGACACACTCGTCTATAGTGTCCCACTCCTCCACAGTTAAAGCACACTTTATTAGTCTTTGGCCTAACTCCAGAGGCAGTCGATGGAGTCAGGGGCACACTTGGTACCGTGACACTCTCATCCGCTGTCTTGGTGATTTTTGCTGCCAGTAAGGTCATCATCTCCATTACCTGTGCCATCTCAATCTTCAGGGAGGCTATTTCAGAGTGTTGTTCCACTACCCCCATGGGCCCGACTTTAGCCAGAGGTGCAGAGGTTGGACGAACTGCTACTCGATTGTCCTGAAACATGGCCTCTTCTTCTCTCACTACTTTGATGAGTTCTGGGTATTTTAGGGACATAACACCCGCAGAGGTCTTCAGCTGGAGCCAGACTGGGCCAGAGCGTAGGGCCCCCTTTAGCATTTGTTGTATCCAGGCCTGGTCTGTGGCAGAAGGCATCATTCCCTTCTTTAGTACAATCCGGTATAGCATCTTGTTCAGCCGTCTGATGTATTCAGACAGGCATTCACCTTGGCGTTGAAGGGCATGTTCAAACTGATAGATCGGGTCAGCTGCCTTCTCTGTCCGCCCAAACTCCTCCTGTAACATGGCCAGGTAGTCATAAGCTGTACAGGTCATGTTGCTGAACCTCAAGTTCCAGATAGCCTCAGCAGTGGCCCCTCACAAACTCTCACTGATTCGTTGCTTTTTTTGGGCCTCTGGCAGGTCCCATTCTTCTAGTGCTTGCATGGCCTGTTCCATCCAAACTTCATATTCTTCCTCCCCAGTGGGCATGGGCTGTGTTCCAGAGAAAACCCTCAGCTTCCGATATCCAGCCCCAGAACATACTGAGTTGCCCTTCTGGCATTTTGATACAAATTCTCCCATGGCAGTGAAAAATTCTGGACCGATGGTGGCCAGGGGTGTAGGGGACCTCTTCCTCTGTTTCCAAAGCTTGTCTGGAACTGGTAGTACCCTCTTCTTCTGTCTTAGGGTGGATTATACACAGTTCTGTTTTGTTGGCCAATTGTACATTGGTACCTTGGAAGTGGCAATGTTCAGAAGTAAAGGGGCAGCAAAGCGGGCCCCTGCTACAGTGTGATACCACTTATTTTAAAAGCCAAATCAGAGATAAAATTTGTGAGCTTCCTGATGACGCTGATAAGCGAAATGCATTGAGGCAGTGCATCCGCCACACGTGACATCACTTCCTGTTTGATCTAGTTAGGATATTCGGCCAATTGGAACGCATGCCGGCTCGGACTGAGCGGCTTGATGGGGCGACTGATATGAGGCTGTTTGTGTTGGTGTTGACTACAGCACCTGCAAATGTAAGTGTAAAATTCATATTTTATCTATGTTTTGGCTTTTAAAATAAATGTTATTACACTATCCTGGACTGTAATCTTTCCCCAGGTCTCGGTTATTGATGTTTAAGGATGACCACTTGGTTGGCAGATTCTTATTAAGTATTACAAAGGTGGGATATCATGAATACAACTGGAAAAAGGGCAGTACCCTAAGGCACCAAAGGCTTATGGTAGAGATGTGGTCGGTAAGTGGGCATTTTGTACACACTGTGGTGGAGCACAAATCTAAGGAGCACTTAAGGCACTTTAACACCAGGAGCACAGTGGTTGGAGTTTCTCAGCAAAGACCTGATTTTTTCTTATGGGTTGTACATTTTTTTGTAATTTTTTGTCATTTGTTTTTCTATTTTGCATTTTCAAGATTAGTGGATTGCTATTCACTTATTGCTTTTATACAAACAATAGTTATGTGTTAGCGCCTTACTCTGTTCACTTATTCTTTTAGGTTGTAAATATTTGGGTTGGTGCCAAGGTTTACTAATATTATTTGCACATATAAGATTGGTGAATGAAATTTGAAGCTTTATAGTAGGTGCAGCAAAGTTTTATTTATATGTTTGCAATATTCTGTGGGAACACAATTATTTGTTTGCAGCCATCAGAATTGGGAGTATTATTTGACGTTTGTAGGATAAGGAGTTCATATTATCAGGTAGTGCAGGATTGCCCTCTCTATATTTTGGGGGTACGAGGTTTGCAGCATATGTGTGCCATGTATAGTGTCAGGAGACTGACTCTCTGCATCCATACATCTTTTCAGCGTGATGCACCCACGCCCACCTTTCACCTTGTGTGCCGCATTTCTCCTCTATACTAATCTTTATCTCTATTCTGTTAGTAGGGCTGATTAGCTTTATTACTCCAAGAAAAACCTGCCTCCTCCGTACTCTGATCTCTGATCAAATATTATAGACATGGCCCAGCCTCACATTGTCTAGGAGGATGTGACCAACCCAACTCCATTCTTCCCAGGTGTCAGAGACCTTCACTGTCATTTTTTCCTCAGTCATCGATGGCGTCTGCTAATCTGAGAGCTGAGCTGGAATGTTCCCTCTGTCTGAACATTTATACAGATCCTGTAATGCTGAGATGTGGACACAACTTCTGCCGGGTCTGTATTGCTCGTGTGCTGGATACCCAGGGGGGGTCTGGACGATATTCCTGTCCTGAATGCAGAGAGAAGTTCCAGGATCGGACTGCAATGCACAGGAACATAACACTGCGTAACATAGTGGAGAATTTCTTGTCTCCTCAGCCAGATCAGGAGGAGTCCGGGGTCTTCTGTACTTACTGTGTGGACTCTTCTGTACCTGCTGTTAGATCCTGTCTGCTCTGTGAGGTTTCTCTGTGTGATAAACACCTGAGAGTCCACAAAAAGTCCCCAGAACACATCTTATGTGACCCCACCTTGTCCAGAGGTACCTGTTCCACCCCAGTGTATTCTACACAAGACCCCTGAAAAACACCTGAGAGTCCACAAATAGTGTGTCTCTTTGGAGTGTCTCGTCTGTCCTAGATTGTCGTCCATGTCTTCTCAGGTGTGTCATTCATGTCTTCTGGGGCCTGAGGAGGACTAGACCGACTCCTCTGTTCTTTAAGAGGTGATACAATGCGTCACAATACAAGGACACGTAACGTCAGGCTAGGACCTTGAAGAGAGACGTAAGTCCTGTCCTTATAGCAGGTCTGGGGGGGACCCATAGGTCGTGTGCTCGTTATGTCTGGGCCGTCTTCAACACAGGTGTAGAGTCGTAATGTCCTAGACATATTT
>BLSH010503456.1:1219247-1239398 GCA_018402905.1 Glandirana rugosa
TGTCTTAGTTGTCCAAGATCCTCCCTCCCTGATTGGCTGAGACACAGCAGCGGTACCATTGACTGCTGTCAATCAATGTCAGCTAGCCAATCAGGAGAGAGAGGGGACGGGGCCGGGTCAGGCCCCATGTCTAAATGGACACAGGAAGCTATGACTCGGCTCGGGTGCCCCCATAGCAAGCTGCTTGCTGTGGAGGCATGGAACGAGGGGAGGGGCCAGGATCACAGAAAAGGGACCCGAGAAGAGGAGGGTCCGGGCTGCTCTGTGCAAGTCCACTGCAACAGAGCAGCTAAGTATAACTTGTTTGTTATTTTTATAGGAAAAAAAAAGAGACTTTAGGCTTCATACACACGGGTGTATCTTTAAAAATAAACAAAACGTCGGGCCCGACGTCAAGGAAAAAAAAATCGGCGTTTTTCGGCGTTATGCATCGGCGTTAGTGAGCGTAAGTGAGCGTCGGCGTCAATAGGCGTTTTTAAAAAAAAATCATCCCTCTGCTATTATTCAACCTAAAAACGTCAGCGTCAAAAAACGCCGGAAAACGCCGGTACAATATTAGTTGGCGTTTGCTGGCGTTAGTTGGCGTTTGTTGGCGTTTTGCGGCGTCGGCGTCAAAAAATGCCAAAACGTTACAGCCTCAGAACGCAATGTCCGTGGGTTCTACTTTCAGCTCACTAACGGCGACGCCATCTACAGCTCAAAAACGCCGACGTTTTTATGGGGCCATTGACTAACATGGAGAGCTGCAAAAAACGCCAGAAAACGCCGGCGTCAAGAAACGTCCGTGTGTATGAGGCCTAAGGCCTCATACACACGGGCGTATATAAAATAATAAACAAAACGTCGGGCCCGACGTCAAGGAGAAAAAGTCGACGTTTTTCGGCGTTATGCATTGGCGTTTTTGAGCGCTAGTGAGCGTTGGCGTCAATAGACGTTTTTTAAAAAAAAATCATTCCTCTGCTATTTTTCAACCTTAAAACGTCGGCGTCAAAAAACGCCGGAAAACGCCGGTACAATATTAGGTGGCGTTTGTTGGCGTCTCGTGGCGTTTTGCGGCGCTTTTTGACGTCAATGCAGCCAAGGAACGCGCTGGTCGTGGGTTCTCTGATACGCCGACGCCATCTACAGCTCAAAAACGCCGACGTTTTTTCTGTGGCCATTGACTAACATGGGGAGCAGAAAAAAACGTCAGTAGACGCCGGCGTCAAAAAACGCCCGTGTGTATGAGGCCTAAAAGGTACACACACCCTCCGGACGTGACACAATTTGAAACACTGAAGCACGGAGTCACCACGTATGTGGGTGTACATTTACTGACTCTGGGGCTTGGTGCAGATACTGGACTTACTGTTTATTATATACTTTTGGCTGATGACCACTCTAAATGATTTTATGGATTGTTTGCTGATCACTATCCTTTGAGTGTATTGGATCATTTCTTTGGGGCCCTCTAGTGGCCAGGTTATTACAAAAGTATTGTATTGTACTGTTATATGAGATTTTTGTGTATTTTCAGCATATAGTTTTGCACATTCTTTGGTTTTGCACATTTTTTTGTACATATTTCTACATTGGTTTGCTCATTTTGCACATGTTAGCACATTTGCATATTTGCACATTTTTCCCATACACACATTTATATGTTTTTTCAGCATATAGTTTTACACATAGGTGCACGATTCTTTGGTTTTGCACATTTTTTTGCACATATTTCTGCATTGGTTTGCACTTTTTGCACATTTTAGCATATTTGCACATTTTTCCCTGTATGTATTCACTGAGTGTAGCAACCTCATACACACATTTATATGTGGCCAGATATATTACAAAAGTATTGTATTGTACTGTTACATGAGATTTCTGTTTTTTCAGCATATAGTTTTGCACATAGGTGCATGATTCTTTGGTTTTGCACATTTTTTGCACATACTGTATTTCTGCATTGGTTTGCACTTTTTGCACATTTTAGCAAATTTGCATATTTGCACATTTATCCCTGTATGTATTCACTGAGTGTAGCAACCTCATACACACATTTATATGTGCGCCACAAATTTAAGTATTAGCACTTTATTAGGTTGCTTTGCATGATTTTTATCCCCTTATCAAGTTTTATTTTTTGGCAGCGCCTAACCACACACATCTTGCACCTTTAACTATTTCAGTTCCCGTATTAACGTGGCACAAGTGTGGTGGCAGCAGCTAAAATACATATAGATCTTTTACATCTGTAACAGTGTAGAGCTTCCTTTGCCCGGCACCTACCCCCCTTTTTTTCTGAATATTTACACATTTTTCAGTCTAGCAGACAACCATGGCTCCCTCCATAGAGTGAGCGCTATCACCCTAGGAAGTCTGTTACTGGCAGGGTCTCCAGGTGAAAATAAAGGAATTACAAAGAAAAGGAATGACCACATCTAGGGACTGGTAAGCTGCAATTTATCTAATTTCTTTATAATTTGTTCTCAGGTTTAGATATCCTTTAACCGCTTGCCGACCGCTGGTCGGCAATTGACGGCGACAGAGTGGCTCTATTGCGCAAATCGCCGTCATCCGACGGCGGCTGCGGGATCGAGCCTAGTGAGCACGCGCGCGCCGCCGGAGGCGCACCCGCACGCTCACTGTGTTCGGGGAGGGCCAGGGAGCGGGTGCGGCGGAGTCGATCTCCGCCGCCCACCCGCGATGCCCCCCCCCGGAGTGAAAGAACGGAGGTCCGTGTAGGTAAACACGGACCTCCGTTCTGTGAGGGGGGAAGGGCTGTGATCACAGCCTTCCTCTACATGGAAGCTGTGATCACTTCCCTTCCCCAGCTAGGGCAGTCCCCCCACAGTTAGAACACGCCCAGGGAACACTGTTAACCCTTAGAGCGCCCCCTGCAGGTTAACCCCTTCACTGCCAATGGCATTTACACAGTAATCAGTGCATTTTTATAGCACTGATCGCTGTATAAATGCCAATGGTCCCAAAAAAGTGTCAAAACGTTCCGACATGTCCGCTGCAATATCGCAGTACCGCTAAAAATCGCAGATCGCCGCCATTACTAGTAAAAAAAAAAAAAAAAAAAAAACCCCAGAAATGAATTCTCATCATCCGTAAACGCGACCACTTTTGCGCAAACCAATCAATAAACGCCGATTGCAATTTTTTTTATTACAAATATGAGGAAGAATATAAATCGTCCAAAAACGGTGAAAAAAAATGTTTTTTTATATTTTTTTTTTTGGATTTGTATTTTAGCAAAAAGTAAGAAATTTGTTTTTTTTTTGCAAAATTGTCGCTCTTCTTTTGTTTATAGCGGCGATCAGAAATTACGCAGCGGTGATCAAATACCACCAAAAGAAAGCTCTGTTTGTGGGAAAAAAAGGACGCAAATTTCGTTTGGGTACAACGTCGCACGACCGCGCAATTTTCAGTTAAAGCGACGCAGTGCCAAATTGGAAAAAAGTGCTCTGGTCCTAAAGTGGGAAATCCTTCTGGGGCTGAAGTGGTTAAGCAAAGTGCACCGTATTTCAGTGTGGGAGTTTCTATTGCATATTGACCAATAAATAGCTTGGGATAGGTGGCCTCTTTACAATCTGCCATATAAGAGAGAACATAAGTTGTCATATCAGGATCCTAATAACAGAGAAAACAAAGTCCAAACTGTATGAAAAGCATAAAAGAAAGAAATGTGAATTTACCAATCTCGCTTTCCTCCTATAACTTAACCACTTGCCCCTGGAAGATTTACCCCACCCCCCTTTATGACCAGGCCATTTTCTGTTATACGGCACTGCGTTACTTTAACTGCAATGCTGTAGCCAAATAACATAAATATATTTTTTTCCTCACAAAAACTTGGTGGTATTTGATCACCTCTGTTTTTTTTTTGCGTTATAAACAAAAAAAGGCGAAAATTTTGAAAAATAAAAAAAATATTTTTAACTTTTTTTTTTTTTGTGGGAACCAGTGACACTAATACAGTGATCAGTGCTAAAAATATGCACTGTCACTGTACTAATGACACTGGCTGGGAAGGGGTTAAATATCTAGGGGCGATCAAAGGGTTAACTGTGTGCCTACCCAGTGCTTGTGTGTACTCTGTGCTACTTTTACTAAGGGATCTGATGGATTTTTTTTTCCAGAAAATGCCAGGAAAGAAAATTCATCACATCCCTGCTGACAGAACAGAGCTCTGCCTTGCTGACATAGGCAGAGCTCTGTTTGATGCCTCTTCACACTGAGCAGCGGGTGCCGGTGGACATCCCTTGGCCGGCACCCGCTGATCTGCTTGTGCTGTGTCTACTCACAGTACAATGGTGCCTGCTGCTGGCATGCTTTCCCTACCCAGACGTGCCAGATCACATGCTAGGTACGTTATCCAGCCCAGGAGAGCCACCTTGCCACAAACGGCAAGCGGTTAATTATTACACGTCAGACTAAACAATAGGAGAAATCCTGAATACTATAGAATGCAATATTTTCTGAGATGGTCCCTCTAATGGGTTGAAGCATTTCCCCTATACAAGCCGCTGGTTAGAATTGGTCCTCTGTTCTTTGCCTCAACCGTCGTAGGAACTTCAGCCCCTCTGACACATCAGGTTGAGTGTACAAAGCATGGAATATTACAGAAATCACTGAAAGTAATAACTGGTAACCAGTAATAATACCATGTCCAATAAACGGGCACTGAACCAGTTAGTAAAGGAAAACCTAATATATTAACCGGTATTGTAGGTAATGAGGTGAGCATGAAAATGGATTATTAAATGTAAAAATAGAATTCAGCATAAAGGGTGAATAGTAATAAGGACTAGGCATAAGATGGCACTTAAGGTCACCCAAAGTGCAGCAGTGGGCAGTAATAAAGCTTGATTTACTCAATACAGTAGACTACACTGCCGAGGTGCATTAATTGTGACTGTCCTAGGTCTAGACTGACTGGGTGTGCAATGTCCGTAAACATGAAAGAAAGGAGCGAAGGCTTGCAAGATTGTTTTGCTAGAGAGGCAGTCCTCCTGTTTATGTTGTTCTTATGCTGGCTATCATTGGGGCCCTTTAGAAAGCAGTGGTGCGCATTAATTGTAACAAAAGGCAGAACCTTTTTTTTAGTTTTGGACACAGTGGAGATGGGTTACAACACCTATTAGGTTTTAATAGATGTCTGTACCCAATCAGGCAAATTCCTGTTTACCATTATCTTAAAAAGTAAACACCAAATTTTGGGTTGTCCCCAGAAAAGTAATAGAGGGAACATTTTTCAATGGGGACACTAGCTGTGCTGACCTGAGAGTCCTCAAGGAATTCCCCCCACAACATGGGGCATACCTTACCGGGGGGGGGGGGCCTCTTAGTACAACTCTGGCCCAGTGGTAGAGGGCGTCTGCGGGCAGGCAGGCAGATACCACCATAGTGGTACCCCATACATTCACAAACAAATGTCAACAGTGAAAAATACACACACAGTTCCTGCCAAATCCTTGAAAAATGTACCATAGCGTACCCCCATCATCAATCACATGGTAGATCCAAATCAATTACGCTGCCTGCTGACCCACCAAAAGAAAAAAACACCACCCGACCATACATGTCTTGCCCCATTCTGTTCCTCAAGCCAAGTAACAGGTCCAAGCCCCACCTCTAGAATGTAAGCAAAGGAGCAGGTCTCCCAGGTGATGTTATTGATCATATATCAGCATGACCGTATTTGGTCAATGACATCACGGCCCCCCATATTGGGGGCATGTAGCCTGGTATGGTTCAAAAGGGGGGGCACACACTTTTCCAGCCTAGGTGACAACCATGGCTTCCTCCAAAGAGGAAGTGTTGTGACCCTAGGAAGTGTGTTACTGGCCTGGTGTGTTACTCAGAGGGAATTAAAAAGAAAACAAATGCAGCCACCACATCTAAGGACTGGTAAGCTGCAATTTATCACATTTCTTCATAGTTTGTTCTCAGGTTTAGGTATACTTTATGCAAAGTGCGCTGAATTTCATTGTCTGTATTTTTATTGTATATTGACCAATAAATAGCATGAGATAGGCGGACTTTAAAACTTTTTTACAATCCACCATATAAAAGATAAGATAAATGTACAGGTTGTCATATCAGGATCCTAATAAAAGAGAAAACAAAGTCCAAAATGTATGAAAAGCAGAAAAGAAAGAAATGTGAATTTGCTAATCTCACTTTCCTCCTATAGCGGAATTATTACACAGCAGACACAACAATATGAAAACTCCTGAATAATATAGAATGCAATATTTTCTGAGGTCCCTCTACTGGGTTGAAGCAACGTAGGAGCTGCTGGTTAGGATTGGTCCTCTTTTCTTCACCTCAACCTCCATGAGAACTTCAGCCCCTCACACACCAGGTTAGGTGTACAAAGCATGCAACATCGCAGGAAATCTCTGAAAGTAATGCCTGGTAACCATTAAGAGCCGGTTCATGCTGCCGCGACTTGCCAGGTGACTTGAGTTGCCTGACAAGTCGCCTCCATGCATTGTAATGGAACCGCTCTAATAGGAGCGACTCAAGTCGCTCCGACTTAGAAAAAGGTTCCTGTACGACTTTGAGGGCGACTTCAGACGACTTGCATTGACTTCTATTGCAGACGTCGCCTGCAAGCCGCGCTGAAGTCATGCTGTGCGGGGCGGCTCAGAGTCACCTTGTAAGTCGGACCACCCCTGTGTGAACAAAGTCTAACAATACCATTTCCAATAAATGGGCACTGAACCAGTTAGTAAAGGCAAACTTAGCATATTGTTACCTGATATGCTAGGTAACGAATCAAGCATGAAAATGGATTAACAATAGTAAAAACCCAATTAGCATTCAGAGTGATTAGTAATAAGGACTAGGCATACAATGACATTCAGATCAGCATAAACAGTTTCAAGGTCACCCAAAGTGTAGCAGTGAGCAGTAATAAAGCTAGATTTACCAAATACAGAAGACAATACTACCAAAATGCATTAATGATGACTATGCTAGGTCTAGACTGACTGGGTGTGCACTGACTGTAAAAATGTAAGGAAGGGGAGAAGGGATCAAAAGGGACTTGCAGGATCCTATACGTACAGTATGTTGTTCTTCTTCTGGCTATCGTTGGGGCCCTTTAGGAAGCGGTGATGCACTTTAAGTATAAGAAAAGGCAAAACATTTTATTTTTAGTTTTGGACACAGTGGAGATGGATTACAAAACCTATTAGGTTTTTATTGCTGTCTGTGCCCCCACCAGGGAGATTAACCCTCTATTTGTCCTGTTTATTATAATCATCAAAAGTAATTGTAGGTTAAGAAAACCCCAAATTTTGGGTTGTCCCCAGAAAAGTAATAGAGGGGAAATTTTTCAATAGACATTCCAGTTCTGGTGATCTGAGGGTCCCCAAGGAATAAAATATGAACACAGATGGCAAAACATGAACTTATAGTTATGCCTAAAAGGGGAGGAGATACATTTAAAATCCAATGCAAGAAGGAAGTATATTGGATTTTCCATCTAAATACAAGCAAACCTGCTGGAATGAATTTCAAATGGGATGTGTCTCACTTCTATGATTGAGTGATTACATAGTCCCCTTCGTGTGATCTCCATTCACACAGGTATCCTTTTGCATTGATGTATTTTTGCATCATTCATTCATGATCTGTCCCATTACTTTCGGTCCTTTAAAAAGTGGGAGGCACATATACAGACTGTTGTAATTCCTACACCACTCACCTGATTTGGATGTAAATACCCTCAAATTAAAGCTGAAAGTCTGCAGTTAAAGCACATCTTGTTCGTTTCATTTCAAATCCATTGTAGTGGTGTAGAGAGCCAAAAAGATTAGAATTGTGTCGATGTCCCAATATTTATGGACCTGACTGTATATCTATGATACAATCTACATTGTTGCCTTACTGAATGTATTTGATAATATCCTTACGGAGTTGAGTTTTGATATGATAGACTTATGTGATTCTATATTGTTATCTCATATGACCATTTTCTATCTATCTATCTATCTATCTATCTATCTATCTATCTATCTATCTATCTATCTATCTATCTATCTATCTATCTATCTATCTATCTATCCATCTATCTATCTAACTATCTATGTATGTTGAGTTATTCCTGTCATTATTTCACATGTGGTCATGATTTTTATTCATTATTGTATTTCTTTATTATGATCTTGGTCTCTCTGAACTATTTGCTGCTAATGTGAATGTCTCCATTCCCGCTATGTTTAATTAATTAATCGTCTCCAGTTGGATTGGTGGGTGGAGTTTTTTAGACCTCCTTATAAGCAGCATTTTAGTTATACACATTTAGCTATGACTAAGGCTGGGTTCACACTATCCGACACAAAAACGGTCAGACTTTTGATCCTATTTTGCCCTGCAACATCGGTCCTACTTCTGTCCTACTTTGGTCCTACTTCCATCCGACTTGAATGAACAGGATAAGATTTTGCTCGACTTTGAGAGAGTGACTTGTCCTTTGACCAATCAAAACAATCCCAGTGTGAGATTAATTCCTTTTACTGCTGCTGTAATCACCATGTCGGATGTCACAAGTCGGATGGTTAGAACAAGCATGTGACTTTGATCCTACTTCAATGATATTCAATGGGATGAAGGAGGACCAAAGTTGGACCAAAGTAGTACAGGAACCTTTTTCAAAGTCAGACGGATTTGTGTTGGACCAGTTAAGACGGCTCTCATAGAGAAACATTAATTTTGTGAGGTAATGCGACTTGTGCTCACATTGTTGGTCCGTTTGTAGGACAAGTGTGAACTCAGCCTAAGGCTGGGTTCACACTATCCTTAAATAAACGGTCCGACTTTGATCCTACTTTGCTGTGCGATTTACGGTCCTACATAGGGTCAAAGTCGGACCGTTTGTCTGTGAACAGGGATCCGACTTTGATCCCAACAATACCAGGCACCTTGTGCTCTGGGGATCTTGAAGGGGAACCCGGGGTCTGCGGGTGGGGACTTATCGGAATCTGGAAGCCCCCTTTAAGAAGGGGGTCCCCAGATTCCGGCCCCCCACCCTATGTAAATGAGTATGGGGTACATCGTACCCCTACCCATTTACCTGGAAAAAAAAGTGTACAAAAAACACACTACACAGCTTTTTAAAATATTTTATTAAATCAGCTCCGGCGTCTTCTCCCCTCTCCGTCTCTTCTTTCTTCGGCTCTTTTGCGGGGTCTTCTATCTTCTGAGGGGTCGTCTTTCTTCTCCTTCTCTGAGGCATCTTCTGCTCTTTTGCCAGTCTTGTTCGCTGTCCTCTTCCCTCTGTTCTTCCTCTCTCCTCTTCTTCCCATGTTGACACAACGCGATCTCCTTCACGAATGCCCCCTCCGCTGTGTGCTGTGCCATATATTGGCTTGGGGCGTGGCCACCAGATGACATCACCCGAATGCCCCGCCCCCATATGATGTCACAGCTCCACCCCAGGATGCAACATCATATGGGGGTGGGGCCTCCGGGTGATGTCATCGGTGGCCACGCCCCATGCCTATATAAGGCACAGCACACAGCGGAGAGGGCATTTGTGAAGGAGATCGAGTTGTGTCAACATGGGAAGAAGAAGAAGAAGAGAGAGGAAGAACAGAGGGAAGAGGACAGCGAACAAGACCGGCAAAAGACGTCGCAGAGAAGGAGAAGAAAGAAGACCCCTCAGAAGATAGAAGACCCCGTAAAAGAGCCGAAGAAAGAAGAGACGGAGAGGGGAGAAGACGCCGGAGCTGATTTAATAAAATATTTTAAAAACCTGTGTAGTGTGTTTCTTTGTACATTTTTTCCAGATAAATGGGTAGGGGTACGATGTACCCCATACTCATTTACATAGGGTGGGGGGCCGGAATCTGGGGGCCCCCTTGTTAAAGGGGGCTTCCAGATTCCAATAAGTCCCCGCCTGCAGACCCCAACAACCACCGACAAGGGTTGTCGGGAAGAGGCTCTTGTCCTCATTAACATGGGGACAAGGTGCTTTGGGGTGGGGGGCACAGAGCCCCCCTGCCCCAAAGCACCCATACTCCCCATGTTGTGGGCATGTGGCCTGTTATGGTCCAGGGGGGGGGGGCGCTCGCTCGTCCCCGCCCCCTTTCCTGGCCTGCCGGGTTGCGTGCTCGGATAAGGGTCTGGTAGGGATTTTGAGGGGGAAAAAACGGCGTGGGGTTTCCCCTTAAAATCCATACCAGACCGAAGGGCCTGGTATGCTCCTGGAGGGGGACCCCATGCCATTTTTTTTAAATTTTGCGTGGAGTTCCCCTTCAAGATCCCCAGAGCACAAGTCGAATGCCAAAGTCGGATCAGTGAAGACAATGATCCGACTTTGATCCGACTTCAATGCCTTTCAATGGGCTAAAGTAGGATCAAAGTCGGACAAAAGTAGTACAGGAACCTTTTTCAAAGTCGGACGAGTTAAGAGGGCTCTCATAGGGAATCATTGTTTTTGTAACCTAATGCGACTTGTGCTCCTAATGTCGGTCCGAGAATCGGACTAATGCGAACCCAGCCTCAGCGTCCTTGTGTGACGTGACACGCGTTAGCCTTTGTGTGCCATCCTGGATCTCATTGTACCTTGTTTGACGTATGGATTTTATCTGCTTCAATGAAGATATGTTCATTGGACTGCGGCTGTCCAGTGACTCTTCTACATTTATAAACTTATAGGGGTTATAACGCTCCCTTGTGTAAAAAAGTTTTGCCTATAGGTTTAACTTTAGTTACAGTTTTAGTAAACCAGCATGCAGTATAGTTGCAGTAAAGATGCAGTCAAGGTGCGGTATAGGTGTGGTACAGGTGCAGTGTAGATGCAGGTCAATTGCAGTGACAGTTCAGTAAAACTGCCGTGTATAAAGATGGAATGGGTGCAGTATGGGTTTAGTAGAGGTGGGGTATAGTGCTGGTATAGATGCGGTATAGGTTGAGTGCACTTGGTGTTCTCCTCTCAATGGCTCAGTCTCTATTAGCAGTGTCAATAACGGGCTGATAGCCCATTCACCAGTTTCCAGGATGCTTCTGTGGATACTTGCTGGAGAAGAGGGCCTCCTTAGTCTCTCCCTGAAAGCCTCTGGTTATCAGTGGTGGGAAGCAGAGGGTGGATGGAGGCTCCAGCCTCTCTGCAGGAGCGGTGTAGGATCTGTGATGTAGGGCCGCGCTGCCTGGGTGTCCTCACTCCCAGTCTCAGGATTGCATCCCTGCTGGCAGGCGAATACTCAGACAGAGACGCTCTCTCTATCATTCTATGGCACCAAGAGAAAGAACTTTCTTGGGCACTTTAACCAGTTCCCGACCAGCTTGCGTACATTTACTGCTGCAAAGAGGCAGCGTAACACAGATCGCCATCTATAAACAGCAATCCACGCACACGCAGCTAGGGGGGCGAGCGCGCTCCGCCACCGGTGGGCTCTTGTGCCCACCCCAAGCTCCCTGAGCGGGGCCGCAGGTCGGGCGGACTCGATGTACGCGGGCGACCCGTGTTCGCCTATGAGAGAGCCAGAACGAAGAACCTCCGATGTAAACATGGCAGTTCTCCATTCTGTGAGGGGGCGCATGACAGATCTACTGATCCCTGTACTTGGGATCAGTTAAATCTGTCATGTCCCTGGCAGCCCCGCCCCCATACAGTTAGAACACACCCTGGGAACACAGTTAACCCCTAGATCGCCCCCTGCAGGTTAACCCCTTCACTGACAGTTACATTTACACAGTAATCAGTGGATATTTAAATTTCCCTGATACCCACACAAAGTCCTTTTGACATGAGGCCCGTCCAGATGGTCCCAGTTCTAGCCAGACTAAAGCATTTCCCCCGAGGTGTGGGCACTTCAATGCAGGGTTCCCTGAGTTGTCTCGACGGCCCATTTTGGATTCTTTTGGATTTTTCAGGCCACCAGCCTAATGAATTCTTCACATCCACAAGAGTTCCAGTCTCTCTCTCAAAAAGCGAAGACGCTTTAACATTTCCTGCCTTCTTTTCAAACTCAGCAGGCGGTGATTCCAGTTCCCACTTCTGAAAGATATATGGACTTCTATTTCACCCTCTTTCTGGTGTCCAGGAAGAACGGAGGTTGGAAGCCAGTAATAGATTTAAAAAGGCTCAATCATCACATAGAACTGGAAAGTTTCAAGATGGAGTCCCTTCAAATCATCATCTAAGTTGTGCAACTGGGGGATTGGATGTTGTCTGTGGATCTGCAAGATACCCATTTACATGTTCCAATCCTTCTATAATTCCAGAAGTATCTAAGGTTTACAGTCAACCAAGTCCCTCTGAAATTTCAGTCTTCCCTATGGGTCATGTAAACCTAAGGGTATTTACAAAAGTCCTAATCACAGTTCTAGCAGCTCTGAGGGAGAGGGGACTTAGAGTATATAATTATTTAGATGCTATTTTGCTTCTGGCAAAGAGTCCAGGCCAGCTGGTAGAGCACAGGAAGGTTCTGATGAGGTCGCTAATGCAGTTCGGCTGGTTGATAAACCAGGAAAAGAGCCATCTTACCCCAACTCAAGAAATTATATACCTGGGAGCTTTGTTCGATCTCATCTGCCTCAGAAGGTGTTGACCATCACTCAGAAGATGAGGAAAGTGAGATCACTCTCTCACTTGACAGTTTCAAATTGCTTAAAGCAGAACTCCGGGAAAAAACTTTTTTCTAAGTCCTTGTTGCTGATCTCCTACCTATACCAACATCTTCTACTGAGCTCTGTAGTTCCTCTGCAATAGCCTGCTGAACTTGTTGAAAACTGTTACTGCCCAGTGATTTCCTGTTTGTAAGACCGCTGGCTGAAATGCCAGTCAGTGGTCTTGGCACTTTCCACCCATAGTTTTTCTAACAGCGAGCAGGGACTTGTATTTCCACCTGCTTACTGTAATGGCCCTCGGTCTGTGCCACCCATGGAGGTGGTTTCCTCTCCTCCTCCCTCCACCTCCTCCCTGCCAGCACCGCCCGCCTGCCCTCTCATCAATGACAGAGTGGAGATCTCGGCTATTACAGGTATTCCTGGCATGCCTGCTTTGTGAAAACACCACTCGCTGTAACTTCTCTCCTCCCATCCCTGCATTATGATATACAGCGCAGGGAGCACTGTTCCAATGCGGGGATGGGAGGAGAAAAGTTACAGTAATCAGTGTTTTCACATAGCGGGCATACCAGGAACTCCTGGTATGCCTGGCATGCCTGCTACACCGATTGCTGCAACTTCTCTCCTCCCATCCCCGCATTGGAACAGTGCTCTCTGCGCTGTATATCATAATGCAGGGATGGGAGGAGAGAAGTTATAGAGAGCAGCGTTTTCACATAGCAGGCATGCCAGGCATAACATACAAGGATCTGTCATAGCTGAGATCTCCGCTTTGTCATTGTTAAGAAGGCAGGGCGGGGCGGTGTGGGGGCAGTTGATCTGTCATTAATGCCCACTCTGCACTGTTGAGACCGCACTGATGGGCACTGATAAGCGACACTGGTGGACACTGATAAACAGCACTGGTGGGCACTGATAAGCGGCACTGGCGGGCACTGATAAGCAGCACTGGTGTGACCACACTGATGGACACTGATAAGCAGCACTGGTGGGCACTGATAAGCGGCCCTGGTGGGCGCTGATAAGCAGCACTGGTGTGACTGTACTGATGGGCACTGATAAGTGGAACTAGTGTGACCGCACTGATGGGCACTGGTGAGATCGCACTGATGGGCACTGATAAGCAGCACTGGTGGGCACTGATAAGTGGCACTGGTTGGCACTGTTAAGCAGCACTGGTGTGACCGCACTGATGAGCGGCACTGGTGGGCACGGATAAGTGGCACTGGTGTGACCACACTCATGGGCACTGATAAGCGCTACTGGTGGGCACTGATAAGTGGCACTGGTGTGACTGCACTGATGGGCACTGATAAGCAACACCGGTGGGCACTGATAATCAGCACTGGTGGGCACTGGGGTGACTGCACTGATGGGCACTGATAAGCGGTACTGGTGGGCACCGGTGTGACCGCACTGACAGGCACTGATAAGTGGCACTGGTGGGCACTTATAAGCAGCACTGGTGGGCACTGGTGTGACCGCACTGATGGGCACTGATAAGCAGCACTGATGGGCACTGATAAGCGGCACTGGTGGGCACTGATAAGCGGCACTGGTGGGCACTGATAAGCTGTACTGATGAGGCTGAACTGATATGCACTGATAAGCTGCACTGATGAGGCAGCTCTGCTTTACTGACACCGTACACTGCCAAATATCTGTAGGAGGGGTTTCCACCATCCCTGCAAAGTTTGCAGTCATTATGTTTTATTTTCAGTGTTATGTGTATTATATGTGACTTTACATATCACAAAGGCCAGTATTGTGGTAATATTGAAGTTCATTGAGATTTCCATACATTAGAGGGTTCCAGAATTATTGTGTTATTGATTAGTAAGTTAGCGCTGCACTTTTTTGTTTTTTTCTCATGCAGACATTTACTTGTACCACATGCTGATGTAACGCATCATGGCCCGGCTCTTTCTGTGGTGCGGCTAGGTATATGCTCATGCACCATACCAGCACTGATTGCTGTTAGAAAGATCTCAATTACAGCAAAGTACAGTGTGTATAATCTATCATTATGGGATGCATCTACAGATCAGTAATGATTACAGAAAGCATGTAAGGACAATATGTTTATCTCCTGTTGTGTCTGGAGAGGGAGAGAACACACATGCTTTTCATTTATAAGGTTGTAACTTATCCTGCCCTGTTGTGTGTGTGTGACTGAGTAGTGGGCCTGGCTGCAAAATGAGGGGTGTGATTTATGTTGAAGTGGGCTTGTTCACATTTACATGTACAGGCCTAGTGTACCTCCCACATTCACTGCAATATGCAATGCATATTGGGAAATGTAGTTTGAGGATCGTGTAAAGAGAGAAGAGGACATGATGCAATCACTGTTCTAACAAAGCTCCCTGGCAAAATACATGATGCATTTTTCGAACTGCAGAGTTCACTTCCTGAAAATTAAATTCATATTTTCTTCTCAATCGGAAGCAATTTCACAAATGTAATAACTGTTTAGTGTTTTGTGTAGGGGGATGTACTAATAGGGGATTTTTTGCCGATCCCAGAGTTCTGCTTTAAGCCTAATAAAATGAATGTATCCCAATAGTACCATGGGCGCACTGGCACCTGAGACACTTTCAACTGGGATTCCTGTATCAATGGAAGAAGCAGTGCCTGTCCCAAATCATATGACTGATGAGCCCAATGCTCAGAGGTGTTCGTTGTGATATATCTCTTGGACCATAATTGCAACAGACGCCAGCACGCTAGGCTGGGGGGCAACCTGCGTCCAGGTCTCGGGCCAAGGAAAGTGGTAATTCCTTACCAGAGCAACCGTCTCAAACATTCTGCATTGCTAAATCTAGTTTCTCAAATCAGGAACAGACCAGTACTTCTACGGATGGACAACAAAGCAGAGGTATCATATATCTAGCGTCAAGGGGGAACACACAGCAGGTCTCTGTTGAGGGAAGTGGAACTTATCGTGCTATGGGCGAAAAGGAGTTTAACGTATTTGAGAGCAGTCTCCCTGCCAGGTTACTCGAACTTGGAGGTTGATCGCCTATCTCAAGAGTTCCAAGACAAAAACAGCCTCCCTGCTGATAAGGTGGTCTAATGTTGATAAATTGAATGTACCTGTGTGACTATTGTTACGAGATGTAAAGTTTACCCCCCGTGTCATTATGCAAAGGAAGGGGGATTGTCCTGAATGTATATCTCTGCACATGTGTTTGAATAAACAGATTTGCTTCCCTACACTGCTGTCTCGACAAGTGAATGGGAGAGCTAAGGGGTCTTGGATTGTGTTGGTACCGGACAAAGGAAGCTTGTACGGCGGACATAATCCTGTTGAGGACCGGGGTCAGTGACAGAAAACAATCATTGTAATGGCAGTATTATCATTCTAGCCGAGATGCCTATGGTTTTCTCTGGCAATGCACCTCAGCAGTTGCCCTCTGGTCAAGATTGCACTCTTCCTTGCCTATTATCTCAGGAGTAGAGTTGAGTGAACCCATGGATGTTCGGGTTCGGTGGGTTCGGCCGAACTTTGGAAAAAAGTCCGGGTTTGGTACCGAACTTGACCCGAACTTTACCCCTAACCCCATTGAATTCAATGGGAACCCGAACTTTTCGGCACAAAAATGACTGTAAAAGAGTCCTGGAAAGTGCTAGAGGGCTGCAAAATGATTTTAGAACAATAATCTGTCCCTTACAGCAACAGCAGGAACCTGACCCTATAGAACTAGGAGATGATTTTAGAACAAGAATCTGTCCCTCTAAGCAGTAGACTCTACCTAGTCCAGTCTGATCTTTCTGTAATGCAGGATGAGATCTGCAATCTGTCCCTAAAAGCAGTAGTAGTAGTAATCTCTACCTATCTATATATCTGCAATCTGTCCCTCACAGCACCGGCAGCATCCTCTCCCTACACTACCCAGAGAGCATGTGACATGCAGCACTGTGACTCCAGCCTCATATAGAGGCTGGGTCACATGATGCACTGGCCAATCACAGCCATGCCATTAGTAGGCATGGCTGTGATGGCTTCTAGGGAAAAGCAGTGAAATGCTTGTTGATTGGCTGCCCTGCAGCTATTCAACATGCGTGATCAAATACCCAAACTCAGAACTCAAACTTTTTTTCAAATGTCCGGGTTCGGGTCACGGACACCCCAAAGTTCGGTACAAACCCGAACTTTACAGTTTGGGTTCGCTCAACTCTACTCAGGAGGAGTACTCACATCTGAATCCTCACAGATTGAACCTCCAAATATGGAAATTAAAAGGTAGAGGTTCCAGTCCCAAGGCTGCTCCTCAGAGGTCATCTCAACTCTCCTTTTTTGATTCTGTCTTACCCTCTGCCTCTCACCTATTGGATTTTCTCCAGGCAGGCCTAAATTTAGGCCTAGGTCTAAGTCCTCTAAAGGTTCAAGCCTAAGCAGTCTCACAGACATAAGATGGGTGGAAAAGTTTTTTGTGGTTCAGTTCTTCAAGGCTGTGAAGAAGATACATCCCCAAACAATTTTTTTCCCAGTTGAGATCTCTCTGTTGTTCTAGAGGCCTTGGCAAAAGATCTCTTTGCCCCATCTAAGTCTGCCTCCCTATGGAACTTAACTCTTAAGAAGGCAATCCTAATAGCAGTCACTTTGGGCAGAATACTTTCAGAGTTACAAGCCTTAGGGTGCTAGATGAACATATCTCTTTCTACCCGGATAAGGTAGAATTGCACACTATTCAAAATTTAAGATTTCAATATCAAAGTCTCTTCTTCCTCCAATCTTACCGAACAATGCAAACTGCCAACCTTTTTGGACCCAGAGTCAAACTCCCTCCATGAACTGGATGTTTCCAACATCTTAAGATGCTATCTTCAGGCCACAGTCCCAATCAGTAAAATTATTCATCATTCCCTGGGGAACAACAGGGGTAAAGAGGCAACCTCAAATACTATTGCATCCTGGACTGTCAAATTGATCCATAATGCGTGCAGGGCTAATGGATCGGATCCTCCTTCCATAGTAAAAGCACATTCAACCAGGTCAGCCTCTGCATTATGGGCAGCTAATGCGAATGTCTCTCTTGAGACTATTTGTAGGGCATCCCAGCACACATTTATGAGGTACTACAGGGTGGACCCAGGGGCTCTCACTTTGGTGGAGTTTGGGAAAAAGACAATTGAATCAGCTCTTGCTTTTTCTTCACAAACCATTTTTTCTAAGCATGATCCCACCCATTTCAGCTAGTTATTTATCACAGGTAAGCTGCCATGGAGGCACCAGGAAAACAGAAAATTGTCTCAAATTTACCGTCATTTTTCTTTCCATGACAGCATACATTACCACCCTTACTATTCATGGAGAATGCTGGGGTATCTAAGTCTCTCTTTTTTTATAATATTCACTGGTACTGATGGAGGGGTATGGGGCAGGGCTTATCATAGGTATATAGGCAACAGGAAAGGAAAATTACATTAAGTATGAGACAATTTTCAGGTTTTATTTATATTGGATAGAGTAAGAGAGGGTTGAAACCCCTGTAAGCTGTTTTTTGCCATCTGAGTCCCATTGGGGAGATTTCCCGTCACTTCCTGTCCCATAACCAAAGTCGGAAGTGAGAGAAAGTCACTCGCAAGTGAGAAAAATACTTGGTAGTCACCAAAACTAGTACCCCATTGGACAACTTTTTTTTTTTTTTCCAACAAAGCTTTATTGAATAAGAAGAGAACAATACAAGTATCCATAGAATAATGTACGTCACAATGTTGTAACATAACAGGTAGCGAACAATGGAACATACAATGATCTTATCCAATGCAATAGAACCCTTCGGTGGTGTTTGAGGTGGGTTGTGTGAGTACGTTGATGGGGTTTGCTTTTAGATATATCAGCTGGGAAGGCAAGCACTAGTGCCGCCGCGTCCAGCGCGGGGCAATGGATGGGGGACTAGGGGTGATGGGCTAATGAGCGGTAAGTTTTAGGTGTAGTGGGTTGGGGGGGGGAGGGGTGGGTAGGAAACAAGAGCCAACCCTGGTTATTCGATAATGAGGTTGTGAAGAGGTGGGCGCGTGTGTAAAGGCAGTAGATTCGGGGGTGTGTGTGTGACAGGGGGAGCCATTCGTTTGGAATTACAAGGCCAGACGACTCTGTGTTGACTTACAGGTCAGGGGGGGGGGTAAGAAGACGTTGGGTAGAGGAGCTTGGCGTGGGGGTGGGTTCGGTTTGGTACTTATGTGGTATTTAAAGACTGTTTGTATGTGTCTGTTGATTGGAAGTGTACCCAACAAGCCCATCTTTTTATGTATAGGTGTGGAGTGTTTCGGGAGATTGCAATGAGTTCCTCCATTTCTGCAATTTTATCGATTTGTTTAAACCAGTCTGTCAGGGTAGGAGTTTTAGTGGTACCCCAGAATCTAGGGATACACAATTTGGCAGTGTTAACCATGGCCATCGCTAGGGATTTGTGATAGGAGGGGTTCGCATCCTCTTGGTGATGAAGAAGGTATTGTCCGGGAGTAAAATTTAAGTTGTGTGTGGTCGTGGTGCGGACCAGGTCGTGTACTTGGTGCCAGAAGGGCTGAATCGCGGGGCATTCCCACCATATATGGAGGAGAGAGCCCTGGGAATGCGAGCATCTCCAGCATTTGTCCGATATTTTTTTGTTGTATTTGTGCAATACCGTGGGGGTGCGGTACCAGCGCGAAGCTATTTTGTAATTGTTCTCTTGAATGGAGATGTTCAGGGATCCCTTATGGACATGCCGAAAAATGGTAGCCCAGTCCTCCTCAGGGATGTTGATTTGGAGTGAGCGTGCCCAGGCCTCTTGTGCTTTGCTGGAGCACAGCGGGGTGGATTCCCAAAGTATGTTGTGCAGCAGGGAAATGGTGTGTGTTAGTGGTTTTCCCTCCATGCATAGTAAGTCAAATGTAGTGGGATCTTTGGTTAGATTAGTGCGGGGTTTTAGACTAGCAATTAGATGTTGGATTTGTGCATGGCTGTATGGGTCAAGGCATCTAGTCTCCAGGATTGTGTTGATATGGGTACAGTCCCGTAGGACTCCGTTTTCCATGATGTGATGTAGTCGTAGCGCCGTTGGAGGTTGGTGTTTTGAGAGTGGATGGGATGACATGCCTGGGGGGAAGATTGGGTTTTGGAGAAGCGGGGTAAGAGGGCCTGGGTTGGCTGAGATCTTGTGCCTCAAGTTTGCCGTGTCAAAGGCGAGAATCGTGGGGCCTATTGTAGGGTGAGAGGTAAGTTCAGGGGGTCGGTGGCTTTTCTTTAGCCATGGGGTTTGGGAAGCGGGAGTTGTGGAGAAAGAGTGTTCCAGAGCTATCCAATCTTTGGTTTGGTAGTGCAAGTGCCGTGTTCTAGAGTCGGTTGGGTCCGGGAGAATGGGGCGAAGAGGTTTTGGGTTAGAAGGGGGGTCCGTACAGTAGGGTAGGTGAGAGTTTTGTGGTTGGAGGTTGCCGCGATGCTGATGTAGTGTAGTACCTTTTGCCTCAGGATGCCCTGACATGGGTATAGTTGTGTTAGGACCTCTGATCTACGGAACTGGGTATGTCGGTACGTGTTTAGGTTGTAGATTAACGATCAGATTTTGGGGCGTGATTAGATTGGTTTCTAGGGTG
>BLSH010503456.1:1274054-1293152 GCA_018402905.1 Glandirana rugosa
AGTGTTCTGTTACCTTTTGTTATGTGGGAGGTAGCCATGATCTGTGATATCTGGACTGGGTGTTGGTAACGTGTATACTCTACTACGAGCGTAGATCATCTCCGACGATGGACTTCAAAGACCGGTAGACCGTTGGAACCGAGGTAACCATGTTAAGACATTGGGGTGTTATAGATGACTCAAAAGTTTTTTCAGGAGTGATCTGAGGTTAATAACTGGATGTGAATGGTCTCCTTTGTATTATCACATAGTAATTTTCGTATTATTAGAGGTTTATACTATGAGGACTACTTTCTGAGGATAAGAAATATTTTTTACAAACAAAACAATATAGGTAATAGATATCTGAGTGGTCATCAGACATGTATCCATATCCGTCAACAAATATGTAGGTAGGGATTAGAACTGCTATATGGATTCAAACAACTTTTATATAAGATAGGAGTCTTTCATCAGGAGTATCATATTTGGAGATTATTATGCTTTTAATGATACACTATTATGTTTCCTCTGGTAAGTGTAGGTCAATAATTGGAGTCTAGTGAGGACTTTTTTGAAAACTCAGTAGATATTGTGGGGTTACAGAATTGTACCAATGGAGCCAAGGTTGCCAGATGGCCAGAAACTTCAGGTAGCAGCCTCTACTAGATGCGAGCATCATCTCATATGTGCAATGGTTGTGGGTCAGGTCTATAGTGTCTAGTACCGATGGAGGGTGTATTGTTTTCCATTGTCTTGTGATGTTTAGCCTAGCCGGTAGAGGTTTGAGGTCCTATATAGCCATCCTACAGCTGCAGTGAAAATGGGGGGAGGGCTGACAACTGCCTTTTCGTTATTTATAGGAACTCAACAGGGCTGCCCCTTGTCCCCAGCCCTCTTCACCATTTCTATGGAACCTGTGGCGGAGGCTCTCCATACCTGACAAAAAAATCAATGTCTTTTTGGAAAATGCTTTGAGCTTTATTCTGACACACAATGTGTTTGCTTTTGATGGTTCCCACTTCCTCCAGGTACAGGGTGTTGCGATGGGGACTTGTTGTGCCCCATCGTACACCAATCTGTACCTGGGGGAGTGGGAACGTTCATTATTGTTTGATGAACAAATGCCGCTTATGGTGCGCCATATTCAAGCGTGGTTTTGTTATATAGACGATGTCTTTATTATCTGGGAAGGTTCTGTGGACCTGTTGGGGGATTTTCAGAAACAATTGAACAAGAATCATTTCAATCTGCAATTTACTATTGTTTATGATCTCAAGAAAATTACATTCTTGGATATCACTATTCAAAAGGAGGATGATGGAAGTCTTTCAAGTGGACGCTAAAGAAAACCAAGAGCCGGTAATACTGTCCTTCATGCGGACAGTTTTCAACCGGCGCCATTAGTGAAATCTATTCCTTTTTCACAATACTTACGATTGAAACATAACTGTTCCGATCCAATTGATTTTTTACACAAAGCTAAAAATTTACGAGAGAGACTTCTGGAAAGAGATTACTCTAGAACCTGTCTTAGAAAGGCCTTCAATAGGGCCAATGATCGAACCCGCCTAGGCCTACTCTTTGCCCCCTCGAGAAAGGGACAATGAGGAAGGACAAACTATTAGGATCATTACCAGATATAATAGGCAACATAAATCCGTCAAAGCAATTATACAAAAACACTGGCACTTGTTAACTTCAGATCCTCTTCTTAAACCACACTTACCTCCAGCCCCAACCATTACCTACTGACACGCACGCTCGCTTAGGGATCAGCTAGTTAGTAGTGGATATGTTGGCCCCTTTCGGTGCGACCCCTGCAAACGTAGGGGTACTTTTACCTGTGGGGGTTGTTCAGTATGCAGATATATGAACACCCAGAATTCACCCACTCTGCCTGATGGCACCCTTTACAAACCCCATCATTTTGCCAACTGTAGGACCCCCTACGTGGTGTACCTTTTGGTTTGCCAGTGTGGGGGGTTATACGTTGGCAAACAATACAGGAATTTTCCAAACGAGCTTTGAGACACATTGCTAACATCAAATCAGCAAACCCTGAGGCACCTTTGGGATGTCATGTCATAAGATGCCATCAGGGACGCTGTCCGAGTTTCTCCTTCCTTATTCTGGATCAGATACACCTGAATGCCAGAGGCGGGGACTGGGACAAGGTCCTATTACAGCGTAAATCATGCTGGATAGCGGCCCTCCAGGCCACTTCACCCCCTGGCATCAATGAGCACCTGAGTTTTAGACCTTTCTTAGAGGGATTCACCTCTATAAATGTAAATCTATAAATCTATAAATCTAGAAAATGTATAATAATAATTAAGAAGGTTTTGGGTTTTGTAGGTGTATTTTTCGTGTTACATTTCTAGTCCACTGCCACAGATTGGGCGGCGGCCTCGCCACTTGGGCCACCTCTTTTCTCTTCTTCTTTTCCCTCCTTAGTCTTTGTGTCCATTACCTCTGTTGGTGGGGTCCCCTTGGGGACTTGTTTGCCCTTTCTTTCCCCTTCCACCCGGGTTGGGTTGGTATCCACCACCCGGCGCACCCAGGCCCCCGGGTTCATCAGTGTATCTGGGGGCCGGGTCAATTTGGTGAGAGGTTTACTTGGGAGGCCCCCCTGTGGGGTTCCAGGGTTCACTGTCTCTCCTTCTGCGCCGGTGGGGCCCCTCCGCATGACGCCCTCCCTTGGCTCCTCCGGGGGGCAACGCCATACGGATGGTCCCCTGGGGACTCGTTCTGGGTCCCTATGCCGATTGACTTTTGGCCCATATTGAGAGTGTAAATTATGTTTTTGGTTTTTTGATACTAGGAACCACGACTTCTGGTCTTTTCGGTGGTCCATTGGTGGACCACTGTTTTGGCCTGTTATCTTTCCCTTTTTTTTTTTTCCATTCATGTTTGTGCTTCCTGTGTGTTTTGTTTTGGATGTGTTATGCCTCTGGTGTGCTGCAGGTGGCGCCAGCTCTCTGTCGGCCGGGATGTGCTCTTGTTATGGCCACCTGATGGCGATGCGGTTTTGTGTGGCCCAATTGTTACATCCCTTCGGTCGATTACGTACGTGTATTGCGTTCTTTTTCGGGATGACGCGATGATGCCATCATCACGCGCAACGGATGTCGCACGTGTATTTTGGTGCCATTTTCCTTATAAAAACTGCCTGAGACGGTGAACGTTACAGTTGCCGCTGTCTCTGTGATAAGGAGCCGAACGTTGAATCCCCTCTTCAATGGTAATGATGATTGATTTTCTGTTATGCTTTCACAAATATTTTTGTGACCTATACCCTTTGGCCATCTTTACTGACCATTTTGTATTCAAGGTTGAGTGGCGTTATTTATTTTTGTGTACTGTTGTATTTGGCATATCCACCTAGGTGGATTAAAACATACATCCATATATATAATGCTGTCTCTGGCTTAATGCCATTGGCGATGGCTATGGAGATTTAGGTTTGTCACACCATGGTTGTGTGCACCTGTTATACAAAATTGGGGGGCTATGTTCCCCGTTTCAATACCTTCTTGTTGTTAGGAGGCTAGTTGCTTTATGCCAATATTACAAACATTTCCAAATGTCATCTATTGGTATGACTCTTGAATATATAATATATGTGCCCTTTTTTCTTTTTTGTTTTAGGTAGATATATATCACTCCATCTGAGGCCCTCTCTGTTGGCGGGGGGTTCCCTCCCGCTTATGGCTTTGCCGTCTTGGGGGGTCCTTGTGGTGGTTTTCCAGCTTGTTGCCCGGTACCTTGGGAGGGGAGTCCTGGGCTCCTTGTCCTCTTGACCCACCTCAGTGGATCCTTTTACCTGTTAGGGGCTCCTTGCCTCACCTTTTCTTTCTTAGGTCTCTCCTGCTGGACCTCATTTCGGTGGCCTATGTGTTGTGGCGTGTACGTTCATCTCTGTGGTGTGTGGTAAGTAGCCTTTCCATGATGTTCTCCAGGTCTAATGCTATGTACACTGTGAACCACAGCCTATAATGTCTCATGTATGTCTTTTAGAGCATTCATCTTGGGGATATATTATCACCCCTGAAGAAAGGTTATTGTCCCGAAACATGTTCAGCCCATGCCCAAGAAGACAAGTGCTCTGTATCACTATATAAAAGTTTTTTATCTTGTTATGTATATAAATGCCACATTGCATTTTACTATGTGTATATGACCTATTGGTTTATCAATGTGATATGTAAGTTTGTAAACAATAAAACATATCTTGATTTTATTCATGTCTTGATATATGTACTGCCGCTTAAAAGTCCCACTATCATACTGGGGGAGTACTTTTTGTTAATTCCTCCAATATTAGAGGGCTGCGGATTGGCTGGTTGGAAGAGAGGGTAGCCTTGTATGTATGCAGAGGATCTTTTACTGTTCTTGAATGATGCTGGACCCTCTCTCCAAGGGGTCTTAGAGATATTGGACTCCTACTCTATGGTCACTGGACTGAAGGTAAATTGGACTAAGTCCCTGTTTTTTCCAATAGATATCGAGGCCCATAACAAGGCCCCAAACGATATCCCACTTTAATGGGTAGAGAACTTTAAATACTTGGGTGTTATAATCTCTTGTCAAACATCGGAATTTATTTCTTGAATTTAAATCCAATTATAGCAGACATTGGGTTAAAGCCTAAAGTGTGAAAATCTCTATCATTATCAGTACTGGGCCGATTTAATCTTCTAAAAATGAAAATAATTTCCTAAAATGTATGTATCTTTTTAGACACTCACCTCAGAGGATCACTGGCCCTTTTTTAAAGAAACAAAATAAACTTTTTTCAACTTTCTTATGGGGATCAAAGAGTCCTAGGTATAAACTGACCAACCTGATGTGCCCATGCTATCAGGGTGGCCAAGCTTTTCCGGACTTATACAGATATTTTTTTGCCACTCAGTTGGTTACGGCTAAATCCAGATCTATCCAACTCTTCCACTCGGTTGGAAGCAGCAGTGTTGAGCTCTATAGAGGCTCTCAAGGCCTGCTATCTGCGCCTGGTAGGCTGGTCTTAGATGTGAACATTATCCCAGAGGCGCATTCTCCCCAAATGCCCCCCCTTAAATCCTACCCTCTCTCAATTCTATCAAATTCCATTGTTTGAACTAAGTATAATGTCAAACTATCTCATGTGGTTACCGATCGGAAACCTAGTTCCTATATATTTAGATATCTTCAGCTTTCCCATGCTTTTCAGGCTCAGTTTCCACGGGATGGTTTGACAATTATACAGTCCTCTTTAGAATTAGTACTTAGATCTGAATGCTCGAATAAGCCCACCTTGCAACTATACTCTCATCTCGTCCTGATTTTCCTCCCGCTGTTGGAGGGTCTTAGGGCGAGGTGGGTGCAAGACATTCCGAATTTGTCAACGGAGGATTGGAGGCGGGTATGGGGCTTCCCTCTTAGATCTCTGGTATCCTTGAGAGGTCGGTTGATCTAATTTAAATTGATACATAGAGCCTATTTCACGCCACACAGAATTAATAAAATAAGGCCTGTATGCTCCTCAGTATGTTGGCGGTGTGGTATAGCCCAAGGGGATTTCTCACATATTTTCTGGACTTGTCCATACATAGTTATATTCTGGGCGGAGGTGATGGATCTATTGAATTCCATCACTTCTGCCCTGTTTCCAGTTTAAATGTCCATATGTCTGTTGGGTTTGGTGGAGGATATCCTTCCTACAGCTTCAGAGCGAGAGTTTGTTAAAGCGGAGTTCCACCCATGTAAATGTCAGCAGATACAAAAAGTGTAGCTGCTGACTTTTAACAATTGGACACTCATCTGTCCCTCAATCCAGCAATGCGGTCGCCCGAGGGCTCGCTCTTTGCCCCCTCCCCTCGGCGGCGCCGGCATCATAAGTGTTGGCACCCAGCTTTGGATTTAAAGAAGAATCCTCAGAAGATCACCGAGAGGGGGGGGGAGGTGGACTTCCTTCCTGGAGCCACGGCGCCAGGGGAGGAAGTGGACCTGGGTCCCTGGTCACCCCCAAAAAAAAGACATGCCAGTTGTGGCATGTCGGGGGGGGTCACCTTCCATTAAAACGGAAGTTCCACTTTAGGGTCTTATTGCATTATTTTATGGGAGGAAAGCTATCGCTTTACACTGGAAGAAATCATCTCCTCCCAAGCTTTTATACTGGAAACAATTGGTCAACAATAATCTTCCATTATACAGAGATACCTATATAAACAGGTGATGCCCTAGCAAGTACGATATGGTTTGGGAAAAGTGGTTGGAAAAACCTTGCACAGCATCTGATGCTTATGGTGAGATTGGATAATAACACAAGTTTTATTAGTTATAGGGGTTGAGTAGAGCTACAGGAGATGGATGGGGATTAAGTATATCGTAGTGCTGTGTCTTTTTGTTTTGTTTTTTCCCTTTCTCTCTATATTCTCTTTTATTTTTTTTGTTTCTCTTCTCCTTTCTGATATATGCTGAAGGGGTCGATAGATAATGAGATTGCCAATGATACGTACTGGGTTCCATTTTTAAAAGAGGACCTCTTTTCCTAATTAATCCTTTATACTGCAATTGATGGTTGTTACTCTAGGTGATTCGTTCTGAAGGTGATTGGATACGGAATTTCTATTAATATTATTGATTAAGGTGTATGGTGTTTTGTTTTTTGTTGTTTGTTTGTTTAAAATAAATGAATAAAAAGATAAAAAAAAATGTTGTCATCAGGACAGGAAGTGTCTACTGACAATGGGAATATTCTACAGAGACACGTCATACATTAGTCTGGTAATATGTAGAATACACGGGCAGGTGAGACCGGAGAACCCGCTGAACAGCAATATACATCACAGTGCTGCTAACAGTAACACCATCTGATTGGTTCCTCCGGGTCTCACACTCTGCACTACTGTGCTGAATAAGAAGGGATGTGTAAAGGGAAAAGGAGAATAATGGGTCATCTTTCTGGATTCCTCCAAGTGAAGCCAGGGGCCAACTATATCACATTCCCTGGGATCTCAAATATGCCACATGGCCTGGGGCACCGAATATGTTACATTGCCTGGGAACACAAATATATCACATTGTCTAGGGTGGGTCCCTAAAATTTTCCCAGCCCCTGGGGCCCAAATATGTCACATTCCCTGGGGCCCCGAGTATGTGTCATTGCCTGGGGACAGAATATGTCACATTGCCAGGAAATCTAACATATGTAATATTGCCTAGGGGCCCCAAATATTTCAAAAGGTCTGGGGGGTGGGGCCAAGCCAAACGGTTGGAAGAAGAGATGTCTGCCTTGGGTGTTTCAGTGAGGCAGGGACAAAAAAGAGCAGGACCTGCAACTTATTCTGGGGATGTATAGTTTACAGTACATGGGGGGAGGGGGCTCTTTGACTTTTTTGTATTGGAGCGATAAAGGACCTTATCCCATCACTGTCTGGGGGGCCCTCGAGACCCTATATGTGTCACTTTTTTAGCTCAAAAAATCTTACACTGCTTTGGCCTTAAAGAGACTCTGCCACTTCCCCACTCTAGGCAGTGATAGGTTCTCTTGAAAGCCCACCCTCGACCCGCTATATTTCCCTTCATTGCTCCTCAACTATAACTTGTCAGAGCCCTGAATCCTAACTCTGTGTAAGCTCCATGTTGGATCATGTCAGAGCTTACACAAGATTGATGATGTCACCGCTCCCCCGCCCTCATGTGACAGTATTCAAGCCTGGTGATTGGCCACTCAGGAAGAAGATCACATGATCCCTCATACCAGGAAAACTGGGGACTTTGTGAGGGCTTTAATGAAGCAACATATTGGGGGATAGCAAAGGGAAGTATAAGGGGATTTGGGGGGTTTTCAAGAGAACCTCCCACTTTACCCTGAATAAACCAAGTGGGTGGAGTCTCTTTATCCCACCTCAGGGCTGGCCAAAGGTTGATGAGTCAGTATGACTATGTTCAGTGGTAAGAGGTGATGGGGTGCACTGATCTGGGGGTGCAATGTTTACCTGGAGAGATGTAGTTACTGTTATTTATAGACTGCTGAATGTAGAGAAAGTGGAGGGAGCTCCACCCAAATCTGTTACTATGAATGTGTTTAATAGACCGGTGTGTGACCAGCAACCATCTTATCCAGTTCATAAAGTTCCTCATCCTTTACATTCCTCCTCTGTAGTATATATATAGTGTGTATAGATGGAAAGGTGAATCACTGCAAACCCTGCCCCTAATGTGAAACTCCACCCTGCTGTATACTTTACATTCCCTCAATATTCTGTATATTCCTGATATAACAGTGTACACTTCTCCGGATCTGAGTGTGGATGTACATGGAGACTCTATAGGGAATAATGGGTGTGTACGGCTCCTGGATCACCTACAGAAGGGGGCGGGGCATTATTTCCTATGGCTCCTCCCAGTGCAGGAGCTTTATGTATAGTGAGATGGGAAGTTGAAGAAATGTATAGGGTGCTAGACCAGAGACGGAGCACTATTGGGGTATCAGTGAGTATTGGGGTATCAGTGAGGGGTGCAGGTGTCTGTGCTAATAGGTCAGTGTGATTGGTGCATGTGTGTGTGCGTGTGTGTGTGGGGGGGGTTAGCGCGTGGAGAATATAAAAATCTAAACTATATTTTAGTATTGTTAGGCGAATGGTTCGGGCTGAGCAATAGTGCGGCCCAAACTTCGCCTGTTTTCTCCGAACACCCAAATTTTCTGCACAGTCAATATGTTGTTAAGGAGTGGGCCGGGTAGCTGGCTGGCGCGTCCTTAACAACGGATGAGTCATTAGCGAGCTTGCCAGTCGGTGACGTCACAAGGGACGGGGCCACCAGGTGAAGTTACCCATACTTATTTAAGAACTGTCACCCGGCAGAGGAGGCATTTGGCAGTCGGCCTTCATTGCGGGCGGAACTTTTTTTTCAGGCCTGGAGTTCCAGAGGGCGTCATAATTGATGATGGATCTACATTAGGGGACTTTTTAAATTTTTTTTAAATATATTACTTGTCAAAAACCTTTGTAGTTTTTTAATTGATTTATTTATTGACAGTTTTTTGGCGAACAAATCCCAATACTCTTTTACATGGGCGAGGGGGGGGGGATCTGGGGGGACCCATTGTTAAAGGGTTATTCCAGATTTTGATAAGCCCTCTGCCTGCAGACCACCAGGGTTGTGCCAGGCCAGGGTTGTGGGGAAGAGGCACTTGTCCCCATCAACATGGGGACAGGGTGCTTTGGGGGCAACTTCAAAGCATCCTCCTCATGTTGAAGGCATGTGGCCTGGTATGGTTTGGAGGGGGGGAGGGCGCTCGCTCGTCCCCACCCCCTCCTGCCATGCCAGGGCTGCATGCTCCGATAAGGGTCTGGTTTGGATTTTGGTGGGGACCCTACGCCATTTTATTTTTAAATTTGGTGCGGGGTTGCCCCAAATCAACCACCCCCCTCTGCTGAAGGTCCCCTCCCGCTGCTTGGGATAGAAACATAGAAACATAGAAAAGTGACGGCAGAAAAAGACTGAGTAGTCCATCGAGTCTGCCCCTTTTTAATTTTTTTTTTTTTTTTTTTTTACATTAACCTTGTTGTCTGACTATGGATTTATGTTTATCCCAAGCATGTTTGAAGCCATTTACTGTTGACTGTCTCACAACCTCTGTTGGTAGTTTATTCCAATCATCAACCACCCTTTCAGTAAAATAATACTTTCTAAGATTAGTTTTGAACTTCCCCCCAGTTAGTTTGAGGTCCCCGTGTTCTTGATTTTGGTTTCATATTGAAAAGACTGCCCTCCTGAACCTTATTCACCCCCTTGAGGTATTTAAAGGTTTCAATCATGTCTCCCCTCTCCCTTCTTTCCTCCAGACTGTACATATTAAGTTCCTGAAGTCGCTCTTGGTATGTTTTATCCCCCAGACCTTTCACCATTTTTGTTACCCGTCTCTGAACTCGTTCTATTTTATCAATATCTTTTTGTAAGTGAGGTCTCCAGAACTGGACACCGTATTCTAAGTGAGGTCTCACTAACGATCTATATAGAGGAATCAGAACCTCCTTCCTCCTGCTGGTGACCCCTCTACTGATACATCCCAGAATTCTATTTGCGGATAAGAGGATAAGAGCCAAGCGGCTTCTTAGCCTCATCAGTTGTTATCCCGAAAAAAAGGCCATCTGCTCTAAAAAAAACGGTACCGGGGTGATGCGTACAGCTGCAGGCATCACCCCAGTACAACCCCTTTAAGCCGAGGCCCAATATTTGCGTATGGTTGGCGGGAAGGGATTAAAGTCTATCTCTGAGTTTCATTCCATTTTTAAACAGCTTGTTCAGGCCAAACTGGCCCAAACAAACTTTCCATTACTTCAGTTCAGCCGCTGTCAATGTTGTATGAACTTTGTAGCATCAGCCACAATACAGTATAAAGCGCTGTGTTCCGGCAGTGGTACAAGGACTTCCTGCCCCATTCCGAAATTCCGAATGAATACAAGGCCTCCTCTGATTGGAAAAATTATGGCTCCCGGCCACTTTTGTGGGAAACATTAATCTATACCAGGCACTTATCCCAGATATCCAAGACTAAGGTCTTAAAGAGATGTCTTTGGGGACCCAATCCAAAAAAATACTGTATAGGTTTCCCCCTAAAAAATATATACCAGACCCTTTTTCTTAACGAGGGTCTGGTATGGATGTCAAGGGGACCCCACACACAAAAAAATGACGCGGATCCCCTCAAAATTCTATCTTAGCTTACAGCCTGGCAGGCCAAGAAAGGAGGGTGTGCATGTGCCCTCTCCTGAACCATACCAAGTCACATGTCTTCAACATGGGGAGGGGGATTTCCCAAGGGGGAGACGCTTCCCCACAACCCGGCCCCAGTGGTAGAGGGACCTAAATACCACTCCCAAGTGAATGAGTAAGAGGTACATAGAACCCCATACAGTTTTTGGCAAATCCTTTAACCACTTGCCACCCAGAGATGAATGGGTATATTGCGAGACTTTCAGTTAGTTATACTGGGATGATGCCTGTACCTGCAGGCATCACCCTGGTATTGTTTTTTTCAGCCAATGATCGGGTTTCTTGTAAAAACAATTCTGCCGAGTAATTAGCTTCCATAGAATTATCACATTTCTTCCTAATTTGTTCTCAGGTTTAGATATCCTTTAACCCCTTCACGCCTAAGGGTAAAACAAATGTTGATGCCTAAGCACAATTTTGCAACTTTGACATGTGTTAGTAAAACCGTACATTTCATCACAACTACTTTGTACATCCAGGTGAATTATAACATATTTTTTTCAGGACAAATTGGGCTTTCGTTTTGTGGCAAATGGTAATGGATATCTCCTGATTTTTTTTACTATCAAAGGAAAACTGGCCCAAAATATTTTAAAAATCCTTTTTTAAAAAAAAATTAACTGTATATTTTTTACTACTACCATAACCTACCACCAAAGAACAACCCAAAACATATTCTCCTGCTCCTGACGATCGTGGCGATACCACATATGTGTATGTTAGCTGTTTGTACCCGTAGTACATCCCAGAAATAATAGTATGCATTTTGCTTTTTGTTTTTAATCTAAAACACGCTAACTAATTAAAAAAAAAAAATTCTGTCCAAAAAAACACTGACCTTGACCTTTGACCCTGACCCAAACACTAACCCTGGCACTAACCTTGACCTAGGTATTTTTTTCATATATTTGTTTAATTTTATTACATTTTTTTAAATTATTTTTTTCTTTTCTTCACACACTTTTTTTTTCTATCTCTGCGTGTACAATGTATCCCTCTCATCCATTCACAGAGACAGAAAACACAGGGGCGGGCTTCGCAGTGACTGATCACTGTGACAGCCAATCAAAGGCTATCACAGCGATCAGGTGACCCGGAATCGGGAGATCATTAGAATGGGGTTCGGGGCTCTCGGTGAGACAGCACAAAGGGAGGTCCGCAAATACGCGGCCCCACGGAAAAGAAGCCCAGTCCAATGGGGCCGCATATTTGTGTGCTGTCGGCGTGAAGGGGGTTAGGCAAAGTGAACTGTTTTTCAACGTGCGGATTTCAGTTAGATATTGACCAATAAATAGCTTGGGATAGGCGGACTTTCAGACTTTTTTACAACCCACCATATAAGAGAGAAGATAAATGTTCAGGTTGTCACATCAGGATCCTAATAAAAGAGAAAACAAAATCCAAACTGTATGAAAAGCAGAAAAAAAAAAAAAGAAATGTGAATTTCCTAATCTCATTTTCCTCCTATAATTTAACCACTTCAGCCCCGGAAGGTTTTACCCCCTTCCTGACCAGGCCATTTTTTTGCGATACGGCTCTGAGTCGCTTTAACTGACAATTGCGCGGTCGTGCGACGTTGTACCAAAACGTCCCTTTTTTACCCCACAAAGAGAGCTTTCTTTTGGTGGTATTTGATCCCCTCTGCGTCATTTCTGATCGCCGCTATAAACAAACAAAGAGCGACAATTTTTGAAAAAAAAAAACAATATTTTTTACTCCCTGCAATTTAAAAAGAAAAAAAATCGAATTTCTTCATAAATTTAGGCCAATATATATTCTGAAACATATTTTTGGTAACAAAATGCCAATAGGCGTATATTGATTGGTTTGCTCAAAAGTTATAGCGTCTACAAACTATGGAATATATACTGGAATTGTTATTTACTTATTTTTTTTTTTATACTAGCAATGGTGGCGATCGGCGACTTATAGCGGGACTGCGACATTGCGGCGTACATTCTAATCACTAACTGACGCTGTTTCTGATTGGCTGCATTGGAGGCCAAAGGAGAGATTTGGGGTCTAATAGACGACTCCAGGTCTCTCCATGAAGAGGCCCTGTGCTGTCACAAGGGATTTTTTAAATTAGTTTTTTTTTTTTTACTATTTATTTTATGCAAAAATTTATCTTTTTTACACTTTTTTTTTTGTATTAACTTTATTGCTATCACAAAGGATGTTTTTCATCCTTTGTGATAGCAATAAAGTTAATCCAAAAAAAAAAAAAGTGTAAAAATATATATTTTTGTATAAAATAAATAAAAAAAAAACAAAACAAATTTAAAGCGCCCCCCCGTCCCGCTATGCTTAATGCGCAAATGCGAACGCACACATTACTAGCGCACGCATATGTAAACGGTGATGGCACCACCCATGAGAGGTATTGTCGCGAACGCCAGAGCGAGAGCAATAATTCTAGCACCAGACCTCCTGTGCAACTCTAAGCTTGTAACCTGTAAAGCAGGGGTAGGCAACCTGCGGCCCACCAGCTGTTGCAAAACTACAAGTCCCATCATGCCTCTGGGAATAATTGTACCTTGCCTTGCAATGCCTCATGGGAAATGTAGTTCTACAACAGCTGGAGGGCCGCAGGTTGCCTACCCCTGCTGTAAAGGATATGTAAAGGTTTGGTTTTTGTTTTTTTTTAACAAACGTTATACTTACCTCCTCTGTGCAAGGGTTTTTCATAGAGTGGCTCCGATCCTCCTTTTCTGGGGTCCCTCAGTGGCACTCCTTTCTACTCCCCTTCTCAAGTGCCCCGTTGGAGATGCGGTCTCCCTCGGGGCACCCATGCAGGTGCGCTCCTGAGTTCTGCTGCTGCGTCTATAGACTCTAGCAGGACTCGGCTCCGCCCCCTGTGTCATTGGATTTGATTGGCTGCGCTGCTATCAATCTATCCAATGAGGACCCGAGACAGTGGCTGGAGCGGGTGTGCACGCCCCCGTCGCTGGAACGATCGGGCTCAGGGAAGTAAAATGGGGGCTCTGGAGGGCATAGAATGTATTAAGGTAAAAAACTGCGAGGGTTTACAACCCCTTTATAGCGTCGCCTGTGGAGAATTTTAAGCACCATAGTTTGTCACCATTCCCTGGGCAGACGCAATTTTAAAGCGTGACATGTTGGGTATCTATTTCATCATTTTTTACAATATATAAAAAAATTGGGCTAACTTTAGTGCTGGTTTTTGAAACTACTTGCTGACCAGCCGCTGTCGTTTTACAGCGGCAGGTTGGCTCGTTCCCGCGAATCGCCGCCATTGCACATCGGTCATGGGAACGGGTATTCTGGGCGCGCATGCCCACTAGCCAGTGGGTGGGGCCGACTCGATGTCCACCAGCCACCCGCAGTCGCTCCAGAGAAACACAGATGGGGGATCTGCCAGTAAAAAGCAAAGCAGATCCCCGTTCTGTCAGGGGAGTAGAGTGAGAATGTCTGTTCCCAGCGATCTTTCTCCTCCTCCAGGCAGCCCATCCTCCATACAGTTAGAAACACCACACATTTAAGCCCTTGATCGCCCCCTTAGTGTTAACCCCTTCCCTACCAGTGACATTTATACATTAATCAGTGCATTTTTATAGCAGTGATTGCTGTATAAATGTCATTGGTCCCAAAAAAGTGTCAAAATGGTCCGATTTGTCCGCCGCAATATAGCAGTACCGATCGCCGCCATTACTAGTAAAAAAAAAATAATAATAATAAAAATGCCATAAATCTATTTCCATAGTTTGTAGACGCGATAACTTTTGCGCAAACCAATCAATATACGCTAATTGCAATTTTTTTTTTACCAAAAATATGTATAAGAATAAAAATCGGCCTAACCTGATGAATAAATTTGTTTTTTTACATTTTTTTTTTTTTTTTTTTGGATATGTATTATAGCAGAAAGTAAAACAGCTTGTTTTTTTTTCAAAATTGTTGCTCTTTTTTTGTTTGTAGCATAAAAAATAAAAAACGCAGAGGTGATCACATACCACCAAAAGAAAGCTTTATTTGTGGGAAAAAAAAGGACATTGATTTTGTTTGATTACAACGTCGCACGACCGCGCATTTGTCAGTTAAAGGGACGCAGCGCAAAAAATGGCCTGGTCATAAAGGGGGAAATCCTTCCAGGGCTGAAGTGGTTAATTCATGAAAAAAAAAATGTTTCCAAAAAAAACGCATTTGATAAACCACTGCGCAAATACCGTGTGACATAACACATTGCAACACCCACCATTTTTGTCTATAGGGTCTCTGCTAAAAAAAAAAATATGTAATGTTTGGGGGTTCTAAGCGATTTTCTAGCAAAAAAAAGTTGATTTTTACATGTAGGAGCGAAGTGTCAGAACTGGCCCGGGTGGGAAGTGGTTAAGCAAAGTGCACTGTATCTCAGTGTGGGAGTTTTTATTGGATATTGACCGATAAATAGCCTGGGATAGGTGGACTTTCAGACTTTTTTTACAATCCACCATATAAAATATAAGATAAATGTATAAGTTGTCATATCTGGATCCTAATAAAAGAAAAAACAACGTCCAAACTGTATGAAAAGCATAAAAGAAATGTGAATTTCCTCCTATAACTGAATTATTACACAGCAGACAAAACAATATGAAAACTCCTGAATACTATAGAATGCAATATTTTCTGAGATGGTCCCTCTAATGGGTTGAAGCATTTCCCCCGTAGGATCCACTGGTTAGGATGGATCCTCTGTTCTTTGCCTCAACCTCCATGAGAACTTCAGCCCCTCACACAACAGAGTGTACAAAGCATGGAATATCACAGAAATCACTGAAAGTTATACCTGGGAACCAGTAATAATACCATGTCCAATAAACACCGAACCAGTTAGTAAAGGAAAACGTAATATATTGTCACCTGATATGGTTGGTAACGAGTCAGGCATGAAAATGGTAATAATACGATTTAGCATACAGCATGATTAGTAATAAGGACTCCATGTCTTTATGGACGTTGCTTTGTGGTGGGCAGTCATGTTGGAACAGGAAGGGGCCATCCCCAACCCGTTCCCACAAAGTTGGGAGCATGAAATTGTCCAAAATGTCTTGGTATGCTGACGCCTTAAGAGTTCCCTTCACTGGAACTAAGTGGTCTAGCCCAACCCCTGAAAAACAACCCCACACCATAATCCCCCCTCCACCAAATGATTTGGAGAGGTGGCCTAATACTTTTGGCAATATAGTGTAGATTGTGTGAGTTTGGGGTGGAAGAACTTGACTGGCCTGCACAGTCCTGACCTCAACCCGATAGAACACCTTTGGGATTAATTAGAGTGCAGATCTTTTCATCCAACATCAGTGCCTGACCTTAAAAATGATTTCCAATACTCCATTTTGTGCCTAAAAAGTCCCACCCCTCGAGGTAGTACCCCTATTTTTGTATCTATTTGGTATGTGGCGCATTCAGTCTCTTTAGTGAGTGCTTTCTCTTTTTCTACTGACCTCACAAATGCTCTTCTGGAAGAATGGTCAAACATTCCCATAGACACTCCTAAACCTTGTGGACAGCCTTCCCAGAAGAGTTGAAGCTGTTATAGCTGCCAAGGGTGGGCCAACTCAATATTGAACCCTACGAAGTAAGACTTGGATGCCATTAAAGTTCATGTGTGTGTAAAGGCAGGCGTCACAATACTTTTGACAATATGACAAATTAGAGTTTGTAAATAATGCTTAGAAAAAAATAGTAATTGTTGGTGAGAAAATGGTAATGTGGGACATTCCCAGGCCACTAGATAGAGGAAGGGGGCTATTTTCGCCAGTTGGTAAGCAATTGAAATGCCAAGCTGGCATACAGGTGCTCAGTGTATGGGGGGGGGGGGTTGGTCATCTTTTCTTGCTTTCCAACATGGGAAGGCTGTTACTGGAAATGGTGGTTTGGCTGTTGGTAATTGGTGCTCTGAATTTCAAAGCGTCACTCTGGGGAAGGCAACCGTTGGATTGCATGCATCATTTTTTCTGCTGCTTGCCCTTCTCTTGTCATCAGAGAAAGACTCACAGGGAGAGGCCAATGTGTTTTCAAAGAATCAAACTTAGAGCCACTCACTGGAGCAAGAACCTTATTTGGTGAAGATGGAATGAGGAAAAAGCTTACTATGGAAAGGTAATATAATCTGTGATGCAATTATCAGAGTCTGCAGTATCAATGGTTACATAATTACATAGAAATAAGGTTGAAAAAAAGATACAGGCCCATCCAGTCCATCCTATGTGTGTGTATATGTGTCTGGTTTTTATTCTCCTACGATTCCTATAACACTGTATATTCTGCTTCCTGAGCAAGACATCTCAAAGTTTTTTGAAGTTGTCAATACTCTCAGTTAGTACTACTTTCTAGGGGAGGGAGTTCCATATTATTACTACACTTTCAGTAAAGAACCCTTTCCTCGATCTAAGGTTAAACCTCCTTTCTTCTAACCTCACATTGTGGTTGCATTTCCCCTTCAAGGACCCTTAGAGTACACCGTTTATTACAGTTATTGGAGTCAACTTTGATATACATGCACATTTTATTATATTCCCTCTTAAGAACCTTCAGAGTGAATAACTATTCTATGTAACTGATCCTCATAGCCAAGCTCCTCCATTTCCCATGGCTGAGCTTCTGCATTCTACATACAGCTGAGCTCCTCCTTTCCCCATAGCTGAACTCTTCCATCCCCCATAGCTGAGCTCCTCCATCCTCCAGTGCTGAACTCCCCTATCCTCCATAGCTGAGCTTTTCCATCCCCCATAGCTGAGCTCCTCCATCCTCCAGTGCTGAGCTCCCCTATCCTCCATAGCTGAGTTCTTCCATTCCCATAGCTAAGCTCCACAATCCCCCATAGCTGAGCACCTCCACCCCCCCATAGCTGAGCTCCTCCATCCCCCATAGCTGAGGCCCCCCACCCTCCATAGCTGAGGTTCTCCATCCCCCATAGTTGAACTCCTTCATCCCCCATAGCTGAACTCCTTCATCCCCCATAGCTGAGCTCCTCCACCTCCTATAGCTGACCTCTCACATTTCCCACAGCTGAGCTCCTCCACCCCCCCACAGTTCCTTAATTCCTCATATCTGAGCTCCTCCACCCCCCCTCCCCCGTAGCTGAGTTCCTTCATTCCTCATAGCTGAGCTCCTCCATCCCCATAGCTGAGCTCCTCCATTCCCCATAGCTGAACACCTCCATCCCCCATAGATGAATTACTCCATCCCCCATAGCTGAGCTCTTCCATCCCCCATAGCTAAGCTCCTCTATCCCCTTATTCATTTTGTTGCCCTTTGCTCAACTCTTTCTAAAACAACAGTGTCCTTACTGAGGACTGGTGTCCAAAACTGAACTGCATATTCAAGATGAGGGTGAACCAGTGTTTTGTAAAGGTTGCATAAGAGTAGTCTGCCCTTTAAGCTTTATTATCTTGCTGCTCGTCTAGCGAGTATAATAGACTGGAACTGCCATGGAAAAGAGAAAGACTGGGTTCAGTTGGAAAATAGTAGCACATCCTTACCCCTACGATTCCTCCCCTGGACACAATTTCAAAAACTCCCTTTTGACATCAAATCGAATCCCATAATAGGAGCAACCCTAGACGCCTTTCATACAGTAAATAAAACTATGGCACTCTCCTCCAGCCCGGGACCACTAACGCCGATTGCCTCAAACCCTGACTTCACACCTGGTCTAGAAAGGGGTAGAATTCCGCCAAGAGATGAAAAAACCCCACTCCTTGCACTACACTGTTTCGACAACAACCGCATAGGCTCCCTCGAATCCATCAACGCACGACTTCTCCAGGATACCCCACTGTCTTTTTGGACTTACCGTCAGATCCACAACTATCTCTCCACACTAGACAAACATGACCTCCACAGACCTCTAACCCCTTTTGAAACTATCTGTCTTTCAGGGGAGCCAATAGCCAAAACCACCTCGCTGACGTACTCCCTACTACTAGAAGCTAATACCCCATCCACCTCCAACACACAACAATATTGGGAAAACGCCTTACAAACAAACATTTCAGAGGATCAATGGAGGAGGGCAAATATTTTCACTCATAAATGCTCTATCAGTACCCGAACACAGGAGATGTCCTACAAACTATTGACCCATTGGTACGCCACTCCCACTAAACTGAAAAAGTGGTACCCCCAATCCCCAGACATATGTTGGCGCTGTGGACGGGACACGGGCTCATTAATACACATTTGGTGGTCCTGTGAAGCCATCATCCCATTCTGGGATAAAGTGAAGGACATAATTCAGCACGTCACAGAGACCAATATAGATCTCACCCCGGCCTGCGTCCGGCCCCACTCTAGATATAACCAGAGACACTGCACGACTTAATACAGGAAGTGAAATAGGGTCTTACC